>JARHVA010011240.1:0-78320 GCA_037957365.1 Torreya grandis | reverse complement strand
AGTTTTCATATCAACTATATTAAATAGTGGATCTATGTCTTGAGATCCATAATTAGAAATATTAACACATAATTTTCATGTTGGTAGCATGTCAAAGTCTTCTTGTGTTGGGCATGGTGTCAAGTTGCTTGATTCTCCCATGACCTTTGGTAGAAATCATTAGAGTGAGATGTCTTGAAGCTAATGTAAATGGAGTATAGTGTAGAAATATAGCCTTGAATAAAGCAAGACTTGGATACAAAATTGGACCACTTTTATCATTGGTTTAAAAAGGATTTCACTAAAAGGAAATTTAGATTTTCATGACCAAATATTGAAGCCTTCTTATGAGTTGGTTATTGGGAGACTCATTATGTTAAAATTATAGTAACATTATTGAATGAAAATTATGGTAAATGGAAACCTTGAGCAAGTGGAACAAATGATTACATCCTAAAAATGAAATTTATAACTAATGATACAAAGTCAAAAGTGATTATGTCACACCATTCTAAATCTATTAAGAGAATTGGTATGAAAAAAATTGATGGTCTAAAACTGCATAAACTTTAAATACAAACAAATTATGACTCAAATGAGTGTATTCACATGGGTCAAACCCTCATAGGTGCTTAAAGAGCCTTTAAAAATGATAAATGAATAAAATCAAAAGGCTATCATAAATACAAGAGTAGTATTTTTGGTTTCATGTAGTAGTTGATCTACACATTGAAGGATGTCTATTAGGGGATAAAATAAATATATTACATTATGTGCCTATCTAGGATGGAACATAGCCAATTTAGAATGATGTTCCAATAATGAAGTTGGTATATAAACCTTGTTAGATGAGAAAAATAGTCTTACATCAAGGATGATGCCCCATTAGAGGGGGAGAAAGTAATTCACCTCATGAGATAATAAGCGAACTCAATTGCTAGATGACATTTGATAATAAAATAAGACTAGGACCCAGACCATTGGGATGAAAAGGAACTCATTGATGAGTATATGATGTTTATGGGACCATTATAGTCTTATTTGACTATGTAAAATAATTCTATACATGACCCATTAAGATGTGCTTCAAGTATGGACAAGGTGACTATGATAAATAGATGATAATACTCCCATGGTGATGTTGATTACAATGTGGGTGGAACATTAAAATGGTAAGAGTTTGTATATGTAATGCTTGAATTATTGCTTTATGTTATAATTGGAATTATGCATTTACTAGGTACTATATTGACCCTACTTTATTAACTTATGAATTAATTGACAAGTTAATCACATTAGTTTAAGTAAATGATATAATATGATTATGATTTCAATCCTCAACTATTAAGATAGTGTATTTCATGGGTGTAATAAGTGTTAAGGAACAAGTCATTACCAATGAAGAAATAAGGACTATATCAGATAGTGTCACATGATGTGTAATCTTATCTCTAGCCCATAATTTATCTTGAATCTTGCTTGACCCTAGTTAGATGCATTGAATGCCATTTATCCATTTTATTTTGTATTTACAGGCTTATTGGATTATAATTCCTATCAATTTTATCGAACCACATTAGAATAGTCATCTTTAATGTATAATAAGTAGATCGGTAACTAGAAGGCAAGTAGTAGAATTTTCAATCTTGTGCATTAATTGGCCACTACATTGAACTAATGGGGATCAATCCTAAAATAAACCATAAGAATATACATAGGATGTCATTCACCATTATGGACATACATAAGATTGTCCATTTACAAAGGCAATGGCTAGCCAATAGAGTGGTTGGTCAATCCTCAGAAAGAATGGATACTTGTCATGTTATGACTAGGCCATTAGAAGGAAAGAATGCCTATTTGAGGAGGGTGGATCCCTTAGAAAAGGGTTCTAGAATTTTTATCTAAAAATTTGTGGGCCAACATAAAGGAATAAGCAAAAAACAAGAATAAATCATAGAGAGGGAGAGTCTTAGTTGGTAGGAACCTTCATAAAATATCCAAGGGAATGACAATATTATTTGGTAGGTGTAGTATGAGCTTACTATTATACTGATAGATGTAATGAAATTTGTGTGATTATTGTTTGATTTACTATGTTCAAGATGAGTAAGGCCATTTGGCTTAGTTCTTCTCATTTATTATTTGTATATGGTTGTGTTTGGGTCACCCCATATTCTTTCTCACTCTTGTGTTAGAGTCTGGGGTTGAGACATTCCTCCATGATAGTTATAGTCTTAAGACTTATACATTATTGGTTAGTAAGGTTTTTTCAAGTAAGACTTATCATTACTTAAAAGTTTATATTCTTCATGATGAAATAAGGGTTAGGTATCTCATTTAGGTCAGGATGGTAGGATACCTAAATACCTCTCAAGACTATTTTTTCAAATATATATTAGTGGTTGTTTGCCTAATGATTTATATCCTTCAATTTATCTATTTTATGTTGTTATGCTTATTAAAATATATTTCAATTTGGTAACCTATTGAATATGAGTTTTTTGGATTTTCATTACGAGTATTTTTATTCTTAACCCCATGACACCCTAACTACCTTCAAACTTATTTGACTTGAACCATGATGTGAACATGCCGAGAACTAGGAGTCTTGCTTAAGGGTGTCTAGAGAAGTCTTTAGATGAGGGAAAAATGATTAGAGGTGATCCCTCCTTTTGTTGGATAAAGTTATACTTGGAGTGAAGAGAATATCATATTCAAATATTATTTACTCCTTTGTTTCTACTTTATATACATATAAATAAGCTAAGGACTAGCTATTTTCACCTGAATCTATTATATGTATATGTTAATGAATGATTGTGGGATAAGTTGTGAGCTACTATTATTGTGTAGTTTAATTGTTTAATGTCCTAGTTATTACTATAGAGAAATATTTTATAATAATATTATAGTATAGGATAAATAGACCTTCTTATGAGTGGATATTCATCTAATACAGAATCCTAGTGGAGGCTTAGATATTCATGACTAAGCTTGGCTAGGTAAATAGCCTTAATATATACACATTTTTACTTGATTCATTTGAAACTCTTGTGTTTGCTCGATTATTTCACCTTGATTTTCTTGTTTAGAGTTGATTATAATTGAACTATATATGTATGTATGTATGTATGTATGTATGAGTGTGTGTATGAATAATCAATCCTATATGAAGGCATGTGATTTAGGATTCTTATGCTTTGTATGATTAAGATATATGGTGCTTTTCTTTTATGAATCTAGTTATGTCAACCTAATCATAATATGGATTATGCTCAACTAGTCTAGACCTAGTTGGCTAGCATTTCATAAGGACTAATATAATTAAGATGAAATATTAAACAACTCTAAAAAAGAGTTTTATTGAGAACCTCAATAGTCCTTAACTTTATATTACCCTAAAAGGAATATATCATGTAGGGAGCAACTTTTAAGCATGTATGGATCTTTTAATAAAATTATGAATATGCTTTTCTTGGTCAAAACTTCTAGATAATTAGTCTAAAAAATGAGCTTTATGCCTCCTAATGTATTCTTTTGGAATTTATATTATATAATAAGCTTATCCATAAATTATTGGATGTCAAATAGATGGCTAAGTGATTGTTAGTAAGAATAAATACATAACAAGACTTTATAGTCTGAGTATTGATTATTTTTATAAAGTAATGCCTTATGAAAGAGTTTTGAATTAAAGTATTGAGTAAGATTTATACCTTATAATTTTACTATATCAATACTCTCTTGTATAAAAAGGATAATTTTAACATAACATGCCCATTGGGATAGGATATTAATAATGTAAGGTAATTGGGTGGGTTAATTATAGAAATCCTTGTAAGAATTTAACCATTGTTAGAGGAGTATTTTAAGACATTTAATTTAGTACATGTTTATAATATTTATTCAAATTTTTGATCACTCTATTATCTTGGTTTAATATATTTTCTCTATATTAATCTTCAAAATTTTATCTTATGTTGAACAAACTAGTCGACTTTCAGATTGAGTGTGCCTTGTGGTTTTTAGATGATCAACTAAACCAATAAGGATATTAGTTTAGTGTCAAAGGCTTGTTTAAGACTTAGATGATTTCATTTTATTACTTGATAGTTAAATTGGATTCATATTTTAGACTTAATGTTTCTTTTTTTCACTTTATATGTTGGATTCTATCTTGGTTGAATTATTCTCCATAGATCAATGGCTTAACCAGACTTTAATTTACTTGGTCACCTTTTGATTTATTTGAAATATTTTACTTAGTTAAATTTAGGACTTTTACCTTCTTAATTTTTTCCTCATTTATTTAATTCATCCACCTAGACTTTATCTTAAATTCCTTATTGATGGGTCTTTTTGTATCTTTTTACTTAAATGATTTGCATGCTTTTTATAAGATCAGTTAGATGATGTCACATAGAATAATCTTGGTAATCTAAGATAATTTTACCTTGGCCATTTATCACCTTATATTATATTTGTAATTTTTACTTATTTGATTTATTAATCTTTTTGAGTGGTTTAGAGGGAGCCACACATCATCATCACACTAAACTGGGAGTGACATCAACTTGGCCTACTATACAATTAGCACCAAGCTAGTGGCTAGTAGGATGTTTCCACATGACATCATCCCAAAGACCTATGATCCTAGAATTTATATACTAGGCATGAATCTTGTGGGGTAATGGGTGAGTGGATGATGCCATGTGGCACATTACCACTAATCTATAATCCCAAGATGTCCATACTAGCTGCAAAAACTATGGGCTAGTGGGTGAAAGGGATGTTACTATTGACATTTTAGCCTCTTTATGAAAAATTTCAGCCCCAAAATTTAAAAATTTACATTGCATAATTTTACCTATCATTTCAAGGAATTTCAAAATGTAGATTGCAAAGATTAAGGTAAGTTTTGAGATATTAAGGTAACTGTCCAAAGCCCAAGTCATGATGGATTCACAATGAAGACAAGAATGATGAGATGATTCCTAAAACCAAATGGTTTTATAATTGATTAAGACATTCAAATCAAGAGTTTTTAAGGTAAATACATTGCTTTAAATTTTTTTAGAGAAGGTAACTTTGTGAAAGTTAAGGCTACTCTTGTTTAAGGCTTATTAATTATTATGACCTAAAAGTGACTTCTTGAGGAGATATCAAACACAAGCAACTAATTTGAAATAATATAAGTCAAAGAAAGTATTTTTTGTCATGAAACACTTTTTTAAGAGGATATTATGTCCCTCTTTCACATACACCTTGTTAATATGTCAAAATATTCCTTGTTCAATGTATAACACACTCTTAAAATTTCCTTATCTTATTATTTCACCTTCAAATATAGTGTAACATGAAAATGGAAGATGTGGAAAGGGTTTTAAATTAAATATAAACTATGAATCTTAGGTAATACTCCATGAATATCTCTCACAAGGATCCAACATGGCACTCATTTAGATGATCAAACTCCATTACATGAATAAGACATTTTGATTAGTTTTTATAGGTTTTTATGCATGATTAGAACATATTCAACAATTAGATCAAGGTTAAAGGTTATTATATATATATATATATATATATATATATATATATATATATATATATATATATATATATATATATATATATATATATATATATATATATATATATATATATATCCTCCCCAAATATAAATACATGCCTAAGATGGTGTCATAGGTCCAAACAGGTTGAAAATCTTCTCAAAATATCCATCAGGTTCTTGACATCTTGAGGAAGGCCAACCGATTTGAGGATGGTGCATAGAGGAGAGAGATATTTGGAACCAAATATATTATAGGTTGATGGGGTAATTTATTCCCTTAAAAAATTATGGAAAGATTTCATGTTTTATGGGGCCTATTTCTATAAATAATCATTAACAAGATAAGAGGTTTAAAACACTTGCCAAACACCATGAGTTTGGTTTTCTCCATAAATTGTTATCTAAGAGTGGATGAAGGTATATTGATGATTAGAGAGTTATATAAAAAAATATAGGGAACTTTTAGTATCAATATAAGGTCAAGAAGGATAAACACATACATGCATTTTCTTAAGAGAGACACATTTTCATTGTTTTGGTACGACAGTTAAGGTTTATGAGCTATGAGTTGTTTCAATGCTTGAAAATTGTTGGAAATAGGTTTTCCACATTTTTTAGACTATAGTTAAGGTTACTTATGGGAGAGTGAGTTGCTTCACATTGTTTTCCTATGCTTTGAAATTATATAGTGAAAGTGACTTTTCTTCAATTCTATCACATTTCCTTTGGTCGACACATTTGATTATACGTTATTGATGTATTGATGGGAAGGATAGAGGGAGGACCATATTTATTCAGTTATAATTTAGGTTATGTATAAGTATATAATTAAAATTATTTATTATATATATATATATATATATATATATATATATATATATATATATATATATATATATATATATATATTTTATAATTAAAATGGATTATATATGTTTAAATTTATACTTAAAATAAATAGATATTATTTTAGGTTGAAAATTAGATAATATAATTTATATAATATTATATATTATATCATTAATATGTAGTCAAAAATTATACTATAGGTAGTGAAGCTAGAAATGTGAACAACCTATGAAAATATAACAGGGGTTTTCCCTATTTAAAATCTATCATAATATGAAATTTGTCAAGATGAATTTAAATTAAATTCCATAGAAAAATATGATATAATTATAGAAATTATTTTATAATCTATGAATAAATTACATAGGGGCAGAGGTTTTTATTACATTTCTTAATATTTGGGTTTCTTATGTGAAATGAAAATATTATAGAATTGATGAGGATAATTTCAGAATATGATTGAAAATGATGATTTGTGTCAATACCTATTTTGTGTTATCTAAAAATTATGGAAAATGGATAATTAGAACCTTTCAATAATCTTGATAGTTTTATGGGAAGTCAACCTAATCAATCTATGAATGCCAAAAAGATATTTGTTCCTTAAATGTAGTTTTTCTGTTCAAATAAATGAATTATGCTTGAGTTATTTGTTATATAAAAGTTAATATAGAGGACTATTGCCACATTTTCTTGGCACTATTTTGCCAATATATGATTAATTATATTAGATAGTACATGCATGTGGTCATGATTCTTAGATTATTTAACCTATATGGTGAGCTTATGCCTTGGATTATTTATCTATTATGCGGCCACATTAATGATACCATCCAAGTAGTGAGATAGTTTCTTGAGCCTAGTTAGAAAAATAAATGATGAGGTTATCAGAGATACATGAGTTGGTACAAATCAAGCTCTAGAGAGATTTAGATATCCTTATATTATGTATAAGGTTACTTATCTATTAAATTTGTAAATTTAATGTTATTTTACATAAACAATCGTTACTATATTATGAGACCAGATATAACTATGTCATTATACTTGTATGTCTAATGTGAATTTAGACATGGTAATTTATACATTTATGAATGAGATAAACATGCTTATATTAGACACCATGAGAAGTTTTATTATGTACAATTATTTATTTATGTATAACTATTTATGTGTGTATATGTTATATGATAATGTACATCTTTGACGTTCTAGCTTATGTGAGTTTTGATGCAAGTTATATTGTTTGGAGTCATACTGAGTCTTTTCACTATAGTTAAGGAACATGATTATCCTTACTTATGTATGTAATTTTATAGTTAACTCATATACTTTTACTAGTTTTGGTAGAACTACATCTAGCCCTGATTCTATGCATGTAGGAGACATCACAGATATGTATGGAAGCTTGAGGAGTGAGTGTGGGCATAAGGATCTAACCCTAATAGTTATTTATTAGTGTGACATTTATTATATATTTGATTAGAATTATAGTACAAGTAAATAGCATTTATGTACAAAAACACTATTATGCAAACTTATCGATAGGAATAAATTTGTCACATCTTATGGGATAAACACTGTATGTGGTATATTTTTTGAGGAAATTAATTATGCAAGTGATTAGACATTTATATAATAACATAGTGATTCATGAGGTGTACCTATAGATTATGTTCCCTTCAAATTGGTATTGAATGTATACTCAGATAGCATAAACTTGACTTATTTTATTTATTATGGTTGGGTGTAATATTTTTGTTGGTGTTGGGTCAGATACATAAACACATGACCTATGATAGTATGGGATGTCATAGAGTTTTACAATATAAAAATTTCCCAAGTGGAACATACTTTATACATTATATCTTAACGCATACCTAAATAAATATATAAGTTATGGTTATTAATGTTTGGGTAGAGTGACCATGAACTATGATAATATGGGATATCATAGGATAATTTAGCTTATATGTATATACTTGGGTGGTACATAATATAGCTATATGTTTAGACTCTTACCTAAATTTACTCTTCAAATGATTTTAACTTGGGACATATATTCATAGTAGTTAGTAGGACAACATGTATGCATGCATATAATCTTGTGAGTATAAAAGAATGATAGGTTTGACTATTTTATACTGTATGTCCCACTTTGTTTTATATACTTAGTTATGTCTAGCATGTGATTATCTATGGAAATAGGAATATAGATCCCTTCATCATTACTATTATCTAGTTTTTATGTGAGAGTGCTTTGGTAAGCACACAACCCTGGATAGTAAGGTGTTATATTATATCACTTAGTTGTGGGATTAGACCTAAGCTTTAGAAGATCATCTATTTCATGATTAGTTTTTTACCTATTGGCTTAGAGTTCCAATCCCTTCAGTGATGATTTCTCATGGAGGATACCACCACATTTGAAAGAAGAACTACAACAGACCCTGATTTTGAGGAGCGGATATGTAGGTTGCCCATATTGTGGTGGGGCATCGGGTCTAGATCCTTAGGCTAGGTTAGGGTAGACTTGATTGCATTACAATCTGTATGAATGGTTGAATTAGTACCAATACTTATTGTTGACCCAATTTTGCCCCTGAAGTAAAATCTCGATCACCTCCTACACCTGCTTTGCATGGCCAGTCATTTTGGGTTGCAAGGTGCACCTTCAGGGTTCAACAACTCCATTTCAGAGCATTGGTTCATCAGCCTCGTTCGTTGGCATTCATGGTAGAAAGAGGTAGAGTCTTCAAATGTTCACAAAAGAGGAGAGGAGAAAACACAAGTCAAAAGAAGGGTAGACAAAATGTAGAGGGCAGAAAAATTGTTGCCCACAACACTGGAAGGTAAAAAGAGACCACCTACACACATGTAGAGGGTGGAAAAATCATTGCGTGAAGCAGTCGACAGAGAAAAAGAGGCCATTAACATTGGCTAATGTCGACAAAACTACCGTTGTCAGCAGCTTAAATTGGCCGACGTCGGCAAAACTGTCGCAGTCGACAGCTTATCAGCCAACGTTGACAGAAGTCCCGCGTGAAGTCCATGACAGTGGGTGGCAAATTTGCCACCCACAATAGCAGGCAACAAAAAACACCTGCAGAGCATAGGGAAAAGCCCACCCAGTCGCTAGAAGAGAAGACCAACACGCAAAATGAGGCAACAAGCATGGTCTTGGTAGACTTATGACATCATTTACAGTGTTTTTTCACTCTTCCCAATGAGACTCCTCTTGGCTCTTCCCATATAAATACACAGACTTGGTCATTTTATCATAATCTTCTCACACTTTTGTAAAGAACACTGCTCTCCAAATTTTCCATCTGAATCAATAAAAGACAGTTTTTACCTCTATTTGGATGGATTGTGTAGAGTATGCCTTGAATGTTAATCTGTGTCTAGTCATTGTCTCTTGATGCTCTCATAGGTTCAACACCAGCAAACCTATGATCTACAAAGTGCCACTGTCTGATGCTGCCAGGAGTAGAGTTCTATTTTGGAGGTATAGAACAGGTGAGGTCACTTACAATGTGTATTTCTCATCACCTTGGTGAGTCCCTATTTCTTGTGCTTTCCATAAGAACCTCCCTGTCATCCCAGAGACCTAGTCTTTTCTGCCAAATTTGAGTGTATGTATGTTTTGTTTGGTCCTGAGTGTGGATTTGGGAAGGTCACTTTCATTTTTGGTGTATCACCTCTTTAGAGTAGGATGTTTGTTTTCATGTTTTTTCTCTCTCTCTTTTCATCCCCCCAGTATATCTATATATCTATATTTTTGCACTGCCTGAAACAAACAAGATACATCAGAGGGAACTACCCCATACCCAGAGACTCTCCTCTCCTGCTTCGCCATCCCATAGGCGAGAGAGGAGTTTCCATGTTGCGGGGAGAGGGCAGGAATCCATTTTCCTACCAACTGGGTGCACTTTCCAGCATCAACAATTTTGGTACGCCCGGTGTGACCACAAGTTTTTATAACGTAGTAAGGTTTCAGGATTGATGCTGGTCCTATTACAAAAAATCAAGTTTCTTCAACATCTGGTGACTCCGAAGTAAATCTGCTGGTTAAGCAGCCTAGTGCCATCAGAAATCATCCATTTCTTGTATGTATAATTCTTTTGCACAAAATCATGGATTTTATTCTCCTTCATATAATATCGATCAGACTCAAAATATTTATGGAATCCCCTCAAGTGGCTCTCCTAGTTGCCTTGCAACTATAAGGGAGATAGCATTGGAATTTGAGAGGCAGACAATGGAAATCAACAAGTTAGAAGAGCAGTACAAGTATCAGGAGGAGCTAATGTATAAAGAGGAGTGCTTGTCTAGGCAAACACAGGCCTTACAGTCCATGAAGGAGGAGGCAACAAAATGGAGAAATCCATCTATCCAAGGCATCCAGCCTTGCATGGCCCCTCCTACCCTAAAGAAAACCCCCTCTTTTACACCAAATCCATTTTACCAAATTGCGCTTTCTCACTCCAACTCATCAAATACCGCTGCTCCCAATCCTGTGCACCTGGCTTTCCAACACCAGAGGGTATCAGAACAACCTCCCATGAAGATCAATCTTTTCAACTCCTTAGATCAGGAATCTTCCATCAAAAATAATACCACTAGCCAGCACGTCCCTCCTCCAACGCATCAATAGTGTTTTCCTTGCATTCCTCAGCCTCCCCAAGTTTTCCAGCATGATGTGCAAATTTCAAGTTGGAGGAAAGAATGCCAAGGACCAGCTCAGAGCTTTGAAGAGGATCATGCTAGCCACCTCCAAGAAAGACTCTTCCAGGAAAACCTAGCCAGATAAATTGAAGACTTAGAGGCTAGAATGAAGCTACTCCTTGAAAGGGAGTTAATTTTTTCAGACCTTACAGAAGAGCCTCAAGTCCTTGTGGAAAATGAAGTTGCTCCCTGTTCGCAGGAGCAGGATTCAAATTCAGAGATCCTGAATTGGGGGAAGACAGTGGAATCATGGGATAGAATGGAAGAAGAATAGGGTTTTTCTCAAAACCTTGAAGAAGCTGAGGTTGCGCCTGCCTATGGTGATGCTGGTAGCCTCTAGGAAAAGCTTTTCCAGGAAGTTCTGAGTAGGAGAATTGCAGAGTTGGAGTCTAAAAATAAATTCCTCAGCCAATGTGTGGTGGATGGTTTAGACCAAATAGCACATTCCATACCTGAACACACCCCACCTACACATTTCCAAGAGAGTTATCAGGTTGTGCCTGATATTGATGAAGTGCTGATTAAGTGGAGAGAAGAGAATCATTTGATTCTAGCTCAAGGACTATTCCCTCTTCCACCTACTTTCTCCACTTCACCCCTTCTCGAGGAAGACCCTATTTTGCAAGAGGTAGGAGAGGAACAAAAGATCCAATCTGCAGTCCTTCAGGAGGTTTTCATGAGTGACAACGAAAAAGAAATTGTCATTGATGCCCCTTGTGAAGACCTTATCAGCAGTGGAGAAGATGCAGGCCTTGCGTATATGCAGATGTTCCAGCAATTTGAAGAGGAACAAATGCATGGTAAGCTCTCTTCTCCTCCATTTAATGAACTTTCTTTCTATTTTGATGAGGATGACTACATTGAAGAATCCGAGAAAGAGGAAGATCAGGAGAATATTTTTGAAAATCTAGAGAACCTGATCAACAAAGAGGAAAAGGAGAGGTCCGTCTCCTTGGAGGAATGCCTTGAAGAACTGAGCTTTAAACAGGAAAGTGAAGTCTTGTGGAATGAGAAATCATTTTATGAGCCCCTTTTAGACATTGCCACATTTGCCCTTCTTCAAGAAGGCCAAGAGGAAGCAGAGGACAAGTCTGACAGAGTTTTCAGTGAAGCAGAGGGAAACAAATTAGACCATGATACATTGCAGAAGAATTGTACAGATTAGAAGGCTTACGGTGATGAGCTAGAAGCCATTGCTTTCTTGGTGAGGGGCACCAATATTAGGGAGCAACATCTAACAGGCCTCTAGGGACAATCAAAATACATATATATTGGAGGCATGTTTGATTTTGATTCCCTCAGTTTCCAGCCAATTCAGGTGACAAGCAGGAAGAGCAAGTCACCAAATCTCATTTTCTTTCAGCTACTTGCCTGTCACGATAAGTCTCTTCACCAGGAAGGGGACTTGAAAATTTTCCCTTTCGATCTAGGAGGGATGCGAAAATTCTTGGTTAGCTGTATATAATAGTTTGCTTTCAGTTGTTTTCCCTATTTTCCATAAGTGTAGTTGCACAGGTAGTTATTTTTTAGCCTTGTGTGTTTCCCTTCATTTGGGGGTAAATTATATGTATTTGATCCTAGAATTATCAAAGCTATTGTGAACTCTCTTCAAAGTCACCATCTGACTCCACACAAAATGGATATGTAAGGCAACTAGGTTCTAAGCATAGCAGGCACGCTTACCCTGTGAGTCACCAATTTGTTGACCCAATTTTGCCCCTTAGGCAAAATCCTGATCACATCCTACACCTGCTTTACATGGCTAGTCATTTTGGGTTACAAGGTCCACCTTCAGGGTTCAACAGCTCCATTTAAGAGCATTGGTTCATTGGCCTCATTCATTGGCGTTCACGGTAGCAAGAGGTAGAGTCTTCAAATGTTCACAAAGGAGGAGAGGAGAAAACACGAGGCAAAAGAAGGGCAGACAAAATGCAGAGGGCAGCAAAATTGCTGCCCACAACACTGGCGGGTAAAAAGAGACCGCCTACACACATGCAGAGGGCGGCAAAATCACCGCGTGAAGCAGCCGACAGAGAAAAAGAGGTCATTAACATCAGCCGATGTCGGTAAAACTACCGTGGTCGGTAGCTTAAATCGGTCGACGTCGACAAAACTACCATGCTCAGCAGCTTATCATCCAATGTCGATAGAAGTCCCGCATGAAGTCCATGATAGTGGGTGGAAAATTCACCACCCACAATAGTAGGAGGCAAAAAACACCTGGAGGGCACAGGGAAAAGCCCGCCCAGCCACAGGAGGAGAAGACCAACACGTAAAACAAGGCAACAAGCATGGTCTTGGCAGACTTATGACATCAGCTATAGTGTTTTTTCACTCTTCTTAATGAGACTCCTCTTGGCTCTTCCCATATAAATACACAGACTTGGTCATTTTATCAGAATCTTCTCACACTTTTGTAAAGAGCACTGCTCTCCAAATTTTCCACCTGAATCAATAAAAGATAGTTTTTACCTCTATTTGGATGGATTGTGCAAAGTATGCCTTGAATGTTAATCTGTGTCCAGTCATTGTCTCTTGATGCTCTTATAGGTTCAACACCAGCAAACCTGTGATCTACAAAGTGCCACTGTTTGCTGCTGTCAGGAGTAGAGTTCTGTTTTGGAGGTATAGAATAGGTGAGGTCACTTATAGTGTGTATTTCTCAGCACCTTGGTGAGTCTTTGTTTCTTGTGCTTTCCATAAGAACCTCCATGTCATCCTAGAGACTTGGTCTTTTCTACCAAATCTGAGTGTATGTATGTTTTGTTTGGTCCTGAGTGTGGATGTGGGAAGGTCACTTTCATTTTTGGTGTATCACCTCTTTAGAGTAGGCTGTTTGTTTTCATGTTTTTTCTCTCTCTTTTCATCCCCCCAGTATATCTATATATCTATATTTTTGCGCTGCCTAAAACAAACAAGATACATCAGAGGGGACTAGCCCATACCCAAAGACTCTCTTCTCCTGCTTCGCCGTCCCACAGGTGAGAGAGGAGTTTCCATGTTGTGGAGAGAGGGCAAGAATCCATTTTCCTGCCAACTGGGTGCACTTTCCAGCGTTAACACTTAGTATGGAAATTTATATTATACTAATGTCCCTAGTGTGATTTTAAATTTTTTTGTATCACACATTTTATTCTATTTCTTTCAATATTGGAATGTTGAAATTGTTGCTACTTGAAGTTGATGATTTTATGATTGACTAAAGTGATTTAGAAAATATGATTTATTCAATGTTCAATATATATATATATATATATATATATATATATATATATATATATATATATATATATATATATATATGTAATTATTACTAATTTTTCTAAGAACAACTAGGTGGGTTATTACATGTGGTATCAAATCTTAGGCTTGAACTCTAGGACCTAATGAGTCCATTACCATTTTTGTATCTTTTATTTGTTAAAAAGGATAATTTGAAAAATGGTGTGGTTCATTGAGTGGATACCCTAAGATCATTCTTAACAACTTAGAGTTATAAGAGGGTGGGTTACCAAGTGTCTTATTGGTGATGATTTTGTAGAGGTGTATGGATAGGAGAGTACATATCTTGGTTCATGAGTTGTGAACAAGAGTTTCCTACCATAATTTTGATCTTTTGTTCGAACACCTTGAGTATGACTACATATTTCTTTGTAATCAAATCACATTCACCATTTGAATTTGTGTTTGACACACATGGAGTGATTCTCATTTCAATATATATATATATATATATATATATATATATATATATGTTTTATTTTTGTGTCTTGTTTACATAAAACCCAAGAATGAGAATTTATTTAATTGATTGCAAATGACTTGATTATAAATTCCTTTGTGTTAGGAATTTGTGGATTAACATCCTTATTTATTTATTATTATATTATACTTGAGAATAACTATCATCTCTCTTCATTAGCTTAGAGGTAATTTTTTATTCTCATTCTACTCATTCATCATTTTAAGCTACCAAAAAGGTTGATATTGTTAGGATATTGATTTAGTGTTTTCTTAAGTAGAAACTTATTTTTGAAATATTATTTGATCTCATTTCTCTTAAGTTCATGGTATAGTGTTTCCTAATTCTTTGTGAGATAAGTTATAGGATTGGATGGATTGGTGCATCCTTATGGTCAATATTTTATTTTCTATTGAGGAAGTAGGTTATGATTCTACTCTTGTAATTTGGTAAGTAATAGGGATTGTGGTGTTATCTTTTACCATACAAGGATATATAGGATGTTTTTTTTCAAGATGTTATTTATGTACTTTCTACTTGTAACTTTATAGAGTTATTATTTTATCTAAAATATAAACCTAACCATGAGGTGTGGCTAGCAATGGATTTATATTAATTATAGTTGATTATAATTAGTATGTTATTATCTACCTTTGTTATACTAATATTATTCTCTTTTTAAAACATGTTGGTTTGAAGATTAGTATGTGTACCTTTTTTTTGAGAACAAGTAAGGTATTAGATGTACAGAACATCTTGGTAAGGGTAGAGATAAACTTTTAAACTTATTTTGTGCTAGTTGTGAAAGTAAGAGACATGGTCTCACTTATAAGGTTGAAGGGTGATATAATCCTTCACCTATGTATGTTATGTTAATTGTGGGATTATTCATATAATAGGTTAAGTTGTGAAATTATGATACTAGTTATGTTTAGCTAGTAGCAACTTAATATAATCTTGAGATGATTGTATGAATTTCTTATATGCATGTTAGTAAATATGGAAATCCTATAGCATAAATTAATGATTTTTATGCTATATTAGTATAGATTTGTGTTTATTTGAGCCTTATGTATATTTTTATTTAGATATCATCATGTTATAGAGACCTGAGGGAAAAATGATGAATTGGGAACATGAGCTCTAAGCAATAGGATGGTATCCTACTTAGCCTCACATTCACTTAGATTATTGATACTAAGTTAGATCTAACAAATAGATTTATCGAATCTAGAATTTAATAGATAGAACTTGTCAAATTCAATCGTATGGCCATATGCATGTATACTATATGGGTGTTCCATGTGGATGATTATTCCATGATTGTATACATTTTTATCAGTTCCTATTCATCACCATACTTGTCCAAAGATTTGACTGAGTTAGGATATTATTAACATGTTATACGTATCTGAGGCTACACAGAGTAGTGATAGTCTTGACATATACACATCATTTTTCTAAGTGCCCTTAATAATTTTCTTTGATTTGAGAAATACACTCTCTAGATTGAAGAGATGTACCAATGGATTGGAAGGTTTTGTGGAACTCTTCCTAGTTATTTACTTTGAATTATGTGATGATCTAATGTATTTGGAAAGTTAGTAAGACTTTTTACAAGTTGTTGGACCCCAGGGTGGTCATGTTAAAACATTTTAGCATAAGTAACATTTGAAAAATAGAAAATGTCATGAGTAGGGTCTTGTGAGATTGATACTCTATTGAATAATATTAAATGAGTGCACTAGTATGAATTTTTAAGATAAAATTTGTATCTATTTACATGCTATGATACTATGCTTTAATGGTGATAAACTCTGATGTCTTTCAAAACTTTTATGTCATTGCGGTGATGACCAGTTTAAGGGGGGGGAAGGATGTCACATCCCATTTTCCTCTACCAAGTTTTAGTCTGGAGAACTATTTTTCCTTTTGGCATACGTGTCATTATGACATGTTGGTTGTGGTACATTTTCTTACATTTGTTTATGGATTTTGTCTTGATATACTTTTAATTTTCATTATCTTCATGAGTAAATCAAGCAAATATATATCTGATTTGATGAATAAACTATTGAAATAAGTTTGTCATTAATGCATTTTTCATTAGAAAATTAAAATAGTAGTAATGTTATATTTAATTTATCAAAATAAATATTTATTATAATCTTAAATTTTTTAATTATATTAAACAATTATTAAATGGTGATGTTCAACATATTATTTATGCTAATTAAAATAAGTATAAATCCTAATTAAACACTAGGATGAACACATAATTTAAAAGAGTTATCTGGTAATTCAAGTGGAGTTAATTATTAATTAGTAATGCAATAAATCTTTCTAGGACTTTAATTATAAAGGTGAAGTTGAGTTACCTTATTATTGACTTGGGAAATCAAGGGAGATAAATTAGGAAATTATCTAATAATCATTGGTGGGACTTTCAGTTAATTTTTGGTAATAAATCCTATAACTTTGGTTTCAAAGGCATGAAAATAAGGATATAATAGTATTAAAGAAAGGAAAATATGAGGATTTAGAAGAGAATACCAAGAAGAGTTATGAAAAAAGGGAAGTCAAATGCTGGAAGAGGAAAGAGGTTTTGGAAGCAAAAAGGGAAGTTTTATTCTCCAACAAGGGGAAAAATGTACTAGGTAGGTGCTATAATTAATTTAATGGTGTATTATTATATTGAAAGGATTTTATATTATGGATTATATTTAATCTATGAGTAAACCTTGAGTAAACCTAATTAAAAGCTTGTGGGAAATATTTTGAAAGTTTATTTTATGATTTCTCTAACTCAGCCAAATAGCAATGCCCTTTGTGTTCTTCACTAGAATGTGAATAATTTTATTTAATGCATTTATACTTGGAAAAATATTTTACATTTCTCATTGCCTTTTTAAAATGATTGTTATCACCTTTTCTTGGGTTCAAACCTCCAAAAGGAGCCTTTTTGTCCAAAAATATTAGTATTGTTACCATATGAAGTTTGGCTCTTTTCTTTTCTTTAACTCACCCAAGATAAATACATTTCCCTTCTTTCTTTCCTTAACTTGACCTAGGAGAGACACACCACCATTTTTTATTTTATCTCAGCCATTAGATTCTTCAAAGATATAACCTTCTTCCCCAACTTAATTCATGTGATTCTAGTAGCCCACGATATAATAACAACCTTTGATTTCAAAATGGGCAAATCTCAGCCATGAGGTTATAAGAACTATAACAATTTATATTAGGATTTATTTGGAGCTTTGCTAACTTAGCCAGCCATAGAAATTCAAAGGGAAAATGCTTCAAACTTTTAGTTATTTTTATCAGCAAACCCTCCCTCCCTCATCACCTATTTATTCATGAAGATTTTTTGTTCTTTCATTTTATTTATCTCAACCCAAGAACATTGTCATCACTATTATTTTATTTAACTTAGTCTAAAATCAAGACCACCACCACTCTTTAATCTCAGCTATTTTAGTTGAAGCAGAACCACATCCCATTCTATTCAAGAACTTTAATGGACTAAAAAAAACCCTTTGTGCTCTAATAGACTAAAAATATGCATTTATATCTAGGTCTAATCAAGACATATTTAAAATGTATATATACTGTGATCAAGGTTCCTTCTGGGAGAGTGAGTCACTTCACATTTGTTTCTTACACTTTGCAATTATATCATGAAAGTGACTTTTCTTCAATGTTGTCACATTCCCTTTGGTCGACACATATTTGATTATACATTATTAATGTATTGATGAGAAGGATGGAAGGATGCCCACATTTAGTTGATTAGAATTTAGGTTATGTATAAATATATAATTAAAATGATATATTATATATATATATATATATATATATATATATATATATATATATGTATGTATGTATGTATGTATGTATATAATTAAAATGGATTATATATATTTAAATTTGTAATTAAAATAAATAGATATTATTTTAGGTTGAAAATTAGGATAATATAATATATAATATTATATCATTAATATATAATAAAAAATTATACTATGGGTAGTGAACCTAGAAACATGAACAACCTATGAAAATATAACAGGGGGTTTTCCTATTTGTAATATATCATAATATGAAATTTGTCAAGACGAATATAAATTAAGTTCCTTGGAAACATATGATCTGATTATAGAAATTATTTTATACTCTATGAATAAATTACGTAGGGGCAAAGGTTTTTATTACATTTCTTAATATTTGGGTTTCTTATGTGAAATGAAAATATTATTAAATTTATGAGGAGATTATCAAAATATGATTGAAAATGATGATTTGTGTCAATACCTATTTTGTGTTATCTAAAAATTATGGAAAATGAATAATTAGATCCTTTCAATAATTTTGATGGTTTTAGGGGAAGTCAACCTAATCAATATGGGAATGCCAAAAAGGTATTTGTTCCTTAAATGTACTTATTCTATTAAAACAATTTAATTATGCTTTTGTTATCTATTATAGACAAGTTAATATAGACTTTTTATTGCCATATTTGCTTGGCACATTTTTGCCAATGTATGTTTAATTATATCAGATATTGCATGTATGTGATCATGATTCTTATATTAGTTAACTCAAATGGTGAACTTATGATTTGGATTATTTATCTATTCTGAGGCTTAATTAATGATATTATCCAAGTAGTGAGATGTTTTCTTGATCTTGGTTAGAAACATCAATGATGAGGTTATCAAAGATACACGAGTTAGTGTAAATTGAGCTCTGAAGAGAGTTAGATATCCTTATATTGTATATAAGTTTATTTGTCTATTGAATTTGTAAATGTAATTTTATTTTACATAAATAGTCATTGTTGTATTATGAGACGAACTATAGCTATGTCATTAGACTTGTATGTCTAATGTGAATTTAGATATGGTAAGTTATATATTTGTGATTGAGATAAACCTAATTATATACTAGAGACCATTAGAATTTTTCATATGTATAATTATTTATTTAGGTACAACTATCTATATGTGTATATGTTATGTGATAATGTACATCTTTGATTTTCTAGCTTATGTGAGTTTTGATGCAAGTTATATTATTTGGAGGCCTACTGAGTCTTTTCACTATAGTTGAGGAACATGGTTATCCTTACTTATGTATGCAATTTTATAGTAAACTTGTATAGTTTTAGTAGTTTTGGTAGAACTACATCTATCCCTGATTTTGTCTATGTAGGAGATATCGTAGATATGTATGGTAGCTAAAGAAGTGAGAATGGGAATAGGAGGCTAACCCTAATAGGTATTTATTAGTGTGACATCTATTATAACTTTTCTTAGAAATATAGTAAAATTAAATAGCATTTATGTACAATAACACTATTATTCAAACTTATTGTTAGGATTAAGTTTGTCACATCTTGTAGGATGAACACTTTATGTGGTATATTTCACGAGGAAACTGATTATGCAAGTGATTGGAAATTTATATAATAACATAGTGGTTTATGAGGTGTACCTAGATATTATGTTCCCTTTGGATTGGTATTGAATGTATACTTGGATAGCATAAACCTAACTTATTTTATTTATTATGGTTGGGTATAAGATTGTTGTTGGTCTTAGGCTGAATAATCAAACCCATGACCTATGACAGTATGGGATGTCATAGAGTTTTACAATATAAAAAGTACCTAAGTGGTACATAATTTATACATTATATATTAACCCATACCTAAATAAATATATAAGTTATGATTATTAATGTTTGGGTAGAGTGATCATGAACTATGATAGTAGGGGATATGATAAGACACTTTAGCTTAGATGTATATAATCAGGTGGTACATACTATAGATATATGTTTAGACTCTTACCTAAATTAACTATTCAAATGATTTTTACTTGAGAAATATATTTATAGTAGTTAGTAGGATAATATGTATGCATGTGTATAATCATGTGAGTATAAATGAATGATGGGTTTTATTATTTTATACTATATGTCTCACTTTGTTTTATATACTTATATGTGTCAAGAATGTGATTCTCTATGGAACTAGGATTGTATATTCCTTCATCATTACTATTAACTAGGTTTTATGTGAGTGCTTGGGTAAGCACACAACCTTAGATAGTAAGGTGTTATATTGTATCACTTAGATATGGGATTAGGCCTTAGATTTAAAATCTCATCTATGTCATGAGTAGTTTGTTCCCTATTGGTTTAGATTTCCAATTCCTTCGGTGGTGATGTGTTATGCAAGATACCATCACATTTTAAAGGAGAACTACATCATACCCTAATTTTGAGGAGTGGATATGTAGGCTACCCATGTTGTGGTGGGGCATCAGGTCTAGATCCTTAGGTTAGGTTAGGGTAGACTTGATTGCATAGTAATATGTGTGAATGGTTGAATGAGTACCAATACTTAGTATATAAATTCATATTGTGATAATTTCCCTAGTGTGCTAGTAAACTTTTTGTATCATAAATTTTATTCTATTGCTTTCAGTATTGGAATGTTGAAACTATTACTACTTGAAGTTTTTGATTTTATGATTAAATAAAGTGATTTAGAAACTATGGTCGATTCAATGTTCAATATTTAGTTTTAAATATATATATATATATATATATATATATATATATATATATATATATTACTATTTTTTAAAGAATAACTAGGTGGGTTATTAAAGTGATTTAGATTATGGGTTTCTTAAAGGATATGCTATACATGCCTTATTTCATTATATACCATTTATTAGAGTGTGATACTACCTAATATCTAGTGGAGGAAATATTTGGGTTTTGCATCTAGTGTCATTAAAAAGCATTCCTATCACTTTTAATCATAATCAGGCATAATGTCTATAAGGATTTACCTCCAATTTAGAATATGGTATCTAGTCAAGACTCCTTCACCCTATTAAAATTAAATATCTAAAACTATAAGCCCAAGAGGATAATTAGAGCCAAATTATCATGGTATTCAAACTACCTCAATTTCAACTATGATCATCAAGTCAAGGATGATGATGAGCTCTACCTAGATGTCATCAATGACCAAGAAGTGTTATCTTAAATCATGGAAAAGAAGAATACTATATATATGGTTCAAGTGGGCCCATAAATTCCTCCATAAAATCCTTATAAATATATTAAGGACCCAACTCTGATATCTCCCACTATTTCTTAGAGGATCTTGTAAGGAATTCTACCACCTTTTCCTCCTTGTGCTTCAAGTCCATCTCTACTTCTTCTAGGATATATTGATGCTCATACCTTATTTCCTCCTCTACCTCATCCATTTAATCATCATTATATACCTCCATCTCTACCTCCTCTATTAGATACATTAGTTTGGCCATGGTAGATCAAGACTTGATCTACTCAATGGTAAATAGCCTAGACACAACCATCTCAACCATTAGCACCTCAACCCTAGGCCACATAGATCTTGAGGTTTTATTGGGTTAATAGTATAATGTTAATCATAAATTGAGTCTCCCAATAGGAACCCATATGGGTTCCTCTAATCACACCTCCAAAGTTTCATGTTTCCCTTCCACTCCTCACTCTCATTACTTTCTAACTCCTAGTCTTAAGACCCACCAGCTCTGCTTTGCTCACATAAACCCCTCAAGATGTGCCTCCTATTTTATACATTAGAATCCCTCTATCATTCACCCAAGTACCTTTGGACTTGATCCTCTCAATCATCCTTTCGTCTTCATTCCCCTTTGCTTCATCCATATCAAAACCTCAAGTCCTCCCAGTGACTTCCTTAGGTATGTCTCTATCATCAAACACAAATATGACTATCAAGAGTAAACCACTTATATTAAAAACCATCTTGATGCCCAATATATTCAATCCAACACTTCTCTCAATATCTATGAGTCTACCATCATCCCCCATTACTCCTATTATCCTGATCAGTCCATCTAGTGTAACATTTAGAGATAACCTAGGTAAAAGTCCAAAGAAGAATCAAAATGAAACTCACACTCCAAATCTATATCAAAGGCCTTCTATTATAATTCCACCTCCATTTTAGGCCTCAATATTTCTTCTATCCATAGCCATAACACCTCAGTGCCTTGCTCCCCTCCCCCCTCATTCCATTACCTAGGGTGCCATATGACTTGCTTTCAACCATCTAATCTCTTTCCTAATATTTAATGATCCTTTCTTGGGGGTAATTATTCCCTAGTTAAACTTAACCCAAGAATAATTGTGGGAAAAAATTCTACCTTGGGCCTCCCCTTTCATTTTCCCTCCTTTCACTCCCATGCCCACTATACCTCCACTACTTTCCTTGTTCACTACCTCCATATCCCATCAACATCCTCTTCCACCCTTTAAAACCATTTCAACCACCCCTCCTACACCTATTATACCTTATTAAATGGCTCCAAGTTTATAATTTATATATTTGGCTAATAGGGATGACTTAGATGTGCAATAAATCTTCATTTGAGCCTCTAAAAACGTGAAGAAGACACTAATGTAGAGATTTATCCAAGAGGGAAACCTAGTTGTTTGGTAGACCCAGCAAGATATATTCTCCCTCAGTAAGGTAAGGACTTAAATTGGGGATGAAAGGATGTCTAATGACCCACTTTTTATTTTATTATGACTCATGATATGATTAAAAACTCCTCAAAGACATGTAGATCTAGATTTGAACTTTAGAATCCCAAGTGAAGAGGACATTTCATATAAATCTAATTGGGTAGGTCAAGGATTCCCTCTTACTACTATTTTCAATCCTTGAGAAATTAGAGAGAATATAGTTAAGACCAAATTAATTATCCAATGGACTCAAGATTACATGGAGAGGATTGCAGAGATCAGCAAAAAGTTCAAGAAGCTAAAATTGGGGATCAATAAAGGGATATTCATAGAGATAAAAATTATGCTAAACTCAGACTTAGGGTTGTATTATATGTAAATTAGTAACATGGTAGATGTAATAGAGGAATTTTTGGTCATGGATCACATTGTAAGAGGACCCTTAGAAAAGAGAAAGAAGAATATATTGACCTACTTAAAGAAATTGTTATATCTATGTTATTTTACCTAGATGTCACCCTTCTCAACCAAGGGGAATTTAAAAACTACCTAGGTTAATTCAACCAATTCATGAGGTATAAGGTTGTTATATTAAACTATTAAGGGTCTTGGGTAGTAATGAATCTATCAATGTAGTCCATAATGAGCACTAACCAAGTCTCTAGGGTCTAAGTGTCAATGAAATCTCTATTCCAAGTCTACTAGAGATTGGTGCCTTAAGCTAAGGTTATATTCATGGAGATCACAATGAACCTTTATAATATGGATAAGCATTTTAACCTCATTATGACCATGTTGGAAGATAATGACACCAATTCAAATCAATTAGATGATGGACTTTCTTAGCCACCTCCTTGTATCCATTAAGTAGTCTCCTATAGATATTTTGTGGGTTTGAAGGGATTGTCTTGTTTTAAATTTTGAATTATGATTGTAACTATAATGAGTGGCCATCATGGCCTAGGGTGGGATCCTCATAATATTTGGAGGTGAGTATCACACTTATCTATATAAGGAATAACCATATTGTGATATAAGATCACCTAAAATATCTCAAAAGTGTTGTCAAATTATAGGCAAGATTTCACTTGGTTTTCCTTCATCTCTCTAGATTGTAAAGTCATTCCAAAATGATTATTTTAACAAAACTTATTTTAATGAATACAATCTCTATTTTTTACAAGAGGGTTTGTTTTGCGTTTCGATTTTCTTTCATATCCATTATTGAATGACAATCAATGTTAGGTTAATTGGATTAATACTTTATTGAATTATTTGTACTATGGCTATTATGTGCTTAGTTATTATAATTGATGTATGAGTTCTCACATTTCCTTTTACAATAATGATAATTTTTGTGTTAATCTACAAATCATCATATGGTGTTTATGTGTATTACACTATAATATCCTTGTATTCATCTTTAATGATATCTCATATTGAAGGCATACTCCCAATTCCCTCAGACTATTCCCACTATATGTTCTTGGAGGTATAACTTTAGTGAAACTTAGTAAATAGTGGTATAACTATGATAGAGTCACTTGGTTCAATGATCAATGCATTAATTTAATTACAGATATAGAGGTTACCTTTTTTTCCTTACCCTTCTCTCTTATTTGTGTTTGTTCTTTAAAATTGAACTATTCTTTCCCCTTGTATTTAGAAACAAAAATATTAATAGTCTAATTCTCTTAATAATCTTTGACTTATGTGTATGAACTTTAGATTGAAATTTTGGTGGTTTTAGTGAATCTCTTGGAGACTATTCATGCATAATTAATTTGTGAAGTTAAATACCTATAATTGTGCCTTAGGTTGATCCTAGATCAGTCCTAAAATGGAGGATGAAATTACATAGTTATTTTGACCTTCCCCTTTTATGGAATGCCCAATCTCATGGGCATTTCATGAAGAGAGGAGTTTTTAAAGAATAATAGATGACATTAGGAGGGACCATATTGGAATAATCCATGCTTGTCATTGATTTTTTTTCATGAGTATGTTGAATTTGGATTATTTGTAATAATGTGCTAACTACTATTTTATTGTGAAGCATCCTAGAGAGAAGTTCACCTATTACCAGGTCTAGGTCCCACTGAGGTCAATTAGTAATTTCCCCTACTTTTCCATATAAAACCTAGGTTCAATATACCTAGACCTACAATGATTCCCATCAATTCATCTATGTAATCTATCTCAAATTTGTATCCCAAAATGGCATGGTTAGATGAATCTACCATTAATGTCTCAAGAATTGTCTATGAATTACCTAGGAAACCTAAGAGGTATCTTCCCTATTTCACCCCTAGTATAGGAAGAACTATGGTGAAACACATAACATCCTATAAAACTACACTAAGGATTATAAATGTAGAACATGAGGATTTTTTGTGTAGGATTTCCCCTTTACGCTAATATTGGTTTTTCAACCTTTTTAAAGACCCTATCTTGAGTTGGAACCATTTTAGTATTTCTTCCCTTACCTAAGTTGGATAAGTAATAAACCCTAGTGTCATATATCAATAGTTTGATTATATTGAAAGGGAGCCCATTGAACCCATTAATAACATCAATGCTAGGTTTTAGAAGATGTATAACTAGGTCACTATGCTTTGTGAACCCAATCCTTAACTAGCACTTGAAATGTATAAGAATTCACTAGACCCATGGTAACCATGTTCTTACAGAGGGATGCAAAAATATTAGACATATCCTAAAATTATACAAGGAAAATTAAGGTAGATAGGCAATTTAACCCTCTAGGTCACATAATTATCCCCACTAACAGTGCATTACCAAAATTTCTTATGTTTAGCTTCTTTCCCAATGTTAATCAGAATGCCCCAATGCTTTAGTTGCTCCTTATGATGCATTGTATCCCACTAGGTCACCCCACTTAAAACCAATAAATGGGTTTCCTAAACCTAGTGAGACATGAAATAATTCCCTATATTCAACACCAAGTAATGTTTGATGTGATGAAAAATACCCAAACCACACCTCAAGATTCCACCAAGACTAAGTTAGATGCCATTCAGTGGATAGTACAAAAACTCAGTAATGACTTCCTAAGGATGTAGAGATAGGTGAGTAATTATAATATATAAAGTTACCAAAAAAAATCACATATCAAATAACAAATAAGAAATATAATCATCCTCACAACCCTATAGTAGCTTCACTTGATAGGATACCTAAGATTAATATTTTTGAGATAACCTTAACTAATTTATGTTGAGTGCACAACATGGTAGCAAATAGAGAACTGGACTCTATGGAGTTTGTTTCTAATTTCAATATATTACAAAAATAAATGGAATAATATTAGTTTTGATTCTTTTAAAATATTTGACTCAAAATCCAACCCCACAGGCCCAACCAAAACTAAGAGAATCACACACCAATGTGCTCATTTAAAAAAATAATATGGAGGTTCCCCTGTATACACATAATATTTTCAAAATTTATCAAGTACTAATGTTATCTATATTTTAAGAACTTGTTGAGTCTCAATATCTCTTACTACATGCCCTAAGAGGTGCATCAAGAAAGGGGTGGGTAGACCATTGGTGATTTGCATGATTGTTGTCCATTTTTTCACTTATTATCTACAAACTTATCTTATAAAATCATTCCCCTAAGGTTTTCTTCCTATTTTTCACCCTCCTCTAGTCTTTTAACACTTTAATTATCACTAACCAGATATAAAACCCATTTTCTAAAATTTACATTACATATTTAGTCACATCAACCTTGTATTGTTATTAACAAAACTCATTAGGTTATAGGTCTACCCTTAACCGACCTAGTCCATGACCTAGTTTATTTTTATAAATTACAATACTATGTTAATTAGGTCAACCTTACCAACCTCAAATTTTTTAAGGGTTTAAGTTTATATCTAACTATATAAACACATTAATTTCACCATTTATAGTAGAAGAGAATAAGTAAGATATATTATGCATCTACTTATCCACCATTCTACTTGAAGAGTAAGCTTATGGTTTCATACATTCTTTAGAGATACAAATATTATCTTATGGATAAGTCTTTTGGATGCATTGATAGGTTGTGTATCCTAGATTTAATTTATTCCTGTCATCCTTAAATACCATAAGAACCTATTGCAAAGCACTTTGGCCAAGGGAAAGATTAAGGCTCAATGAGTTTATATTCAAAGGTAAGTATTCCTAACTTTGTTCCTACTTTGTAAGACTATATAGATATACATTTATACTTCTCTTACATGAATTAGGATTTCATATACATTTATGTGGGTATATGTCTTATATGCATGTTTAATTTTAATGTTTATTACCCCTAGTTTGTGTCACAAGCTCTGGTGAGCATTATATTATACTTTTATTCACTTGTTATTAGTTTAGTGAATATGAAAACATAAGACCTAGTTAGGGTTACTGCATAGTTTTACTTTATTAGAGGCTTTAGAACACTCCCTAGTGATATTATTTATGTTAAGAGATACCTTAGATAGGTCTAGTGTATTCATCTTGGCCATGAACCTGATTATCTAAAGTATCTCTAATTAGAAGTGTAAGTAAGATTTATCTTCTCTGAGCTAAGATTGATTTATAGATCTATTACATTTCCCATTTCATACATTCTAGTGAACCCAACATGAATCTAACCCTTGCATGTTTTCTTTCATTTATATCATATTATTATTTTTCTATATTTGTGATACTATATCAAACCAATAGATATATTTTAAACTTTACATGTTTAGGTTTAACATATAATAACATAAAAAAGACTATATTCTTTTTGTGTAAGTCTTCATCAGATATAGATTACTGGGTCAAATAGGTCAACCCTACCATCTTATTCACTCTGCTATCATCTAGATCAATAGAATAGGTTGACTTAGTCTCTTAATCAACATCTAGATCAATAAACTAGGTTGAACATGTTGACTTAGTCTCTCAATCATCATCTAAACAAACAAACTAGGTCAAACAGGTTGACCTTGTAATCTTATTCTTTTTTAGCACACAAGGTTTTACAAAACTGGGTCAAACTAGGTGACTTAGTTTGTAGAATTTGGAAGCAACATTCAAGGCACTTTAACATAAAATTTTCAATCCTAATCATCTTCCAACCTACCAAGGTTCCTCTCTTTCTCTCTTAGTCATTTCAGTACTTCATTTCAATTCTATTTTGTGCAAGTTAGCAGTATTTATAACTATAACCCTACATCAAACTAAGTCAACTTGATCTACTTAGTTTTATAGCCTATCTTCTATATAAAAGATTAAGTCAACCTATTTGACTCTATTTTTAAATACCTTTGCTTACATAGACTAGTAGTGACCCAATCACATCTATTATGTATTATTTATATATAGTATAATTTGAACCAACATTGTACTATTCCAAATGTAGAAATTAACAACTATTTACTAGTAATTAATTCATACTTTCATTTGTAGTTATTTGCATGATTAGAGTAACTCACATAGTCCAAATAATTAGTTTTTCAAATTACCATTTAGTTACACTTTTTTTATCTTTTGCACACACTACCAAATCACACAATATTCAAAACACATTTAAAATTTGTCTTCCCAAGGCCTACCTACTTGCATTTCATCACCAAAGGGGAAGCCAACTTAGTTTTTTGGCAAAGTATAGATACATGGTTAATGATATATATTGGTAAATCACCCAACATCCTTATCACTAGGGGATTGTGAAGTGAGGGATTAGACCCTAGTAAAAAGATAGTACCATTTCTAACATAGATCCCTTTTAACCTAAAACATCCTAAAACCATCCATAGATTGATTTTTAGTTCCCTATTTTCAGCCAACTTTTTCATCACACTTAAAATAACACTTTATAATAATATAATAACACTTAGGATGATAACTTAGTTAACATTTAATTTATAGTTGATTGCTTGATGTTTTCTCATTGTGTATTATATTATGAAAACTTGCATTGGCCAACATTGGTGCAAGGTTTTGTGTTGTATGTCCCAATTGGATTACCATGTTGATCTAATTATTTGTGTGTTTTATTCCATTTATTGCTTCAATTATATTATAAATTTTTACCTATTTTAGGACACTTTCATTTTTTTGGTACATCTCTTATGGACTATGTTTTCACCTATTTCCATATAAACTCAACTTGTATGACTCTGTACCCCTATCTTCCTCTTGGATTATGGAACTAAGTTGACTTGGTTGACCCTATATCCTTATCAGCTTAGTTTCATACCCTATCTCTAGTACAAAGTTGACATGTATGCCTCTGTACCCCTATCTACCTCTTGTATTACAATATTAAGCCAACCTAGTTGACCCTATATCCTTAATATCTTAGTTTCATACCCTATTTATAGTACACAGTCAAGATGTATGACTCATTACTCTTATCTTCCAATTAGATTGCAAAACATAGTCAACCTGTATGACTTTATATCCTTTCTACCTCTTTGCCTTTGCATCATAGTAGTCTTCCTTAATATTTTCTCCCTCATCATGAACTTCCTATTTGAAGATGATAATGAATTAAATTTAACAAATATGATAAGCTTTACCAACCCCAATAGGTTCTCCCATAATCATCTTGTGTATCTTACCCTATATTAAAGTATTGTGCATGTATCCACTCACACTATAAATTATGTGACCCATCCTCATTATTTTTCAGTTCACAACCCTCTCTTCTCCTTAGAAGATCAACCTAAATTAGAGTATACTCTAGAAATTTTCTTCTTCATCAATGAGTTTTCTCAACATCAAATAAAAGATCCTTCTACTATTTACAATCTTATGATAAGTGCTTAAGTTGAGGATCCAAATTTACCTTCTCCCACATTCTCACATAGATTTGGGGACACTAGCTTCTTTGATTTTCAACCTCTTCCTTCCTTTTTTACCCCTTATCATACTATGACATCTTCTTCTCTAATTTATTACACCTCCATGCCTAGTATTTCTACTAATATTGTAGGTTATACATCTAGTGGGCCTTTTCTAAGACCCACCCTTCTCAATTTTTTCCCTAGTGCATCATTTGCTACCCATGGTAATCATTCCTCTAGTGTTGTTTCTTCTCATACCTCTACTAGTAAATATTTTTCCACATTAAAAAATCATGCTACTAGTGCCTCACTTACCAATAATTCATCTCAAGCCACTAATAACACTGATAGTGGTACCTAAACCACTACTACGAATTCCAATGTTTCATATAATGCAAATAACACCACTAGAACCTATCAACTTCTCCTAAAAACTCTTAATCAAATTAATTCTTTCCAAGCTAATAATTCTAATCAAATGATGTAAATGAAAAATCATCTTATCCATCTTCAAAATCACTCTCAATAGGTTCTATGGGGAATGCATAAACAAAATGCCACCCACCTCCCCTTAGGGATTCTTAGTGTAATATTATCTCTCAACCTCCTATTGTTAAAAAAATAATCAACATCTTCAAAATGAGCCTCTTACACCTCAAATTGATAACATTGATATAGGAGGTATCACCCCTATCATTAGCTATAATGGGTCAATAGATCCTACTCTCTACTTAAGAACATTTGTAGATTTATACAAAGATTGGGTCAAGTTAAATGCTTTTATTGCTACCAATATATTAGAAAAAAATATCATTGTAGATGCTTAAGATTGGTATAACTAGCTCAAATCTCATTCCATTACTATTTTGGAAGATTTATTCAATGCTCTAGTCCAAGAGTTTTAAACTGGTGATCTTGAAAATACCTTGGCCCATTTTATCAATTGTAAGCAACTTGAGATAGAAACTACATAATATTTCATCAAATGATGGAAGACCTTGTCTAATAAGTGTGAACACAATATGTAAAATGATAACCTCTTTCATATATTTACCAATTCTCTTTATCCCAAGTTGTCATATTGGGTCTAAAATCTCCATCCACGCACTTTAGAAGAGGCCATTAACCAATTTAATAACCAAGATTTCTTCATGAATCAATTAAAGCCATCCCAACCTTTTATGGATACTCACATGCTAATCAAAAATGATAATCATCATGCTACTAATGATGGTATCATTTATTCTTATGATACCATTCATACTATCTAAGCTATTATACCTAACTAGGTTATGGAACAAGCTTCCCCTTTGAATAACATCACTAATCCTCATTTATCTTCAACAAATAACATCAATGTTCATGAAACTTTATCCTTAGTGGAATTAGAAAATGATCTACCAAGGCTTATTTTATGAGAACTTGATCCCACTTATCCCATGAACCTAGTAGGATCTGAATAAATTTTGTTAGTTTTATTCTAGTTGGGGTCATTCTCATGAGACTTGTAGGTAACTTTGTAATTTGGCTATGGATTTCCTTCCCAGACCCAATTTTGACCGTGATTCTATCATTCATAAATGTCAACAATCTTATGACATTACATTCAAATACCATAAAACACAAACTAAATCTCAATTTTTGAACTAGACTAATACTCATTTGACCATATAAATATATCCTCTTCTGAATCACCAAGACAATTAAGATAAGACTACTCCTTATACCAATAATTTTTATAGTCTTATTGACCCAAATCCTAAAGATAATGTGGTTCATATGAATAATATGCAAAGGGTGGTTTCCTTCATTAATCTTCATCCCATCCACACTCCTCAATTTTCTTACATTTTTTGTGTTATCCAGGACTCTTCCCCAACTCACTTAATAGAGTTGGGGTAAGAACACATTATATATTTTGATGAAAAAATTACAACACCTCCCTTGGATAACACTTATAATACCATTTTTACCACTCCTCCAACCTTTTTACCCATCACAAATGATACTCAAACTTATATTAACACTTCCTCCAATTTATCTCAAACCAAACCTACATCAACTACCCCATCTTCTCAAGATAATCAATAAACTTTTCCTCCAATTAAACCTCTCACATGTTATCAATGTAAATTCACATATGCTTTGGCTCCTCCTACTAAGGACATCATTAAACACTATGCACCTCTTTCCAATAGTCCTATTATGAGTTATGATGAATGGGATCCTATCAAAAAACTTACTAATCTCCCATCTCAAATCCCATTTCTCAAACTTATGTAGACCTCTCCATGTCATCGTAATCATTTTATGTAGCTCTTTTTTGAAATTAACGTCCCTCATCCTCCCATACAAGGATGCAAATAAACCTTATCTAGATTAGAAGATATCATTTTATAATAGTGTAAAGAGATGCTTATACACATTGATGAAATAATGGACACTTATCTTTCACTCAAATTTCTCATTGCTTCTATTATCCCTCATGAGATTTTGCTTCCTGAAAATGATCCTCCTCTTTTTATCAATGTCTAAATTGGTGATATCCAAGTCAAGAATGATTTGATTAATGAGGGTTCAATAACTTGTGTTTCCTCTCTTGATTTTATTAAAACCCTTAGATATTTTGAATATAATCTTAATTATACATGAAACATGTGTCAAGGTTATGACCGAAGTCAAATACCTCCCTTAAGCTATGTGTAGCTCCCTATCACCATCCAACCTATCATTGTTAAAATGAAGTTGATGATATTCAACTTTCCTATATCCTATACTATTTTTCTTGGTAGTCTATGGACTTATCACATGAGATTAGTTGCCTATTACTCTTTCCAATGTGTCAAATTTCCTCATAATAAATAATATATAGGATTCATAGTGACACTAACCCTTAACATTTAAAACAATTCCAAGACCATGGTGTATTAAAGATTCCAAACCTTGAACCCTTGATAATTTTTCCCTTTAATTAATCTCAATGGTTTAACTTTTCCATCAACTTCACCTAATATTACAATGGTCACCCTAAACTCATCTAGAATATACCACCTAACTTCCTATATTTAAATGATGATGAGCCTGATGAGATCAATATCATGATAAAAATATTGTATCTCTCACCTCATCTCATTCCCAAACTTCTAACTTCTCTAAAACCATGTTCTCATCAAACACCTAGTGATGATATACCAATCATCTTAACTAAGATTTTATACTCCATTCATCACACCACATTAGATGATAAGGTCATTCTTACCTATGGCATTGATCTTCATACACCTCACTATGATGATGGTTATAGATTAGATGATCCATTTATTGGAAATTTATAATGATGATGTCATAATTTTTATATGGAGGTGTGTTATTGGGTGGATTAAGTACTTTGATAGCCTAAGTGACAATGATAAAGTGTGCAATGTGCTTTTTCTAGTGTGCTTTATGTATGGTTGGTTGATATTTAGTATTGAGATGGTTAGAAAGGATCAAGATTGAGTATGGTGATTTGAGCATGTGTAACAGGTCCTATCATAATTAAATAATTCTTTAAATACTTATATTCATGAGTGTAATTCACCTAGTTCATCATTATTGTCATCTAGACACTTTGGGTCTAGTGGAAAAAAATATGAGTAGGTAGTTGATGACATCACCATTTCCACATGTGAATGAGTCAAGGGGAGTTGTTTATATGGTTATGATCACATTAGTCCCTAGTTTTTATGCACTAGATCTCAATTTATGCATATAAGCATAGTCAAAGTTATGAGGGTAGAAAGTTGGTTTCTCAGTGAGAATTCATTATTTTCCCATACTTAGCCAAATTTGTAGTTGGCTAGAAAGAGTCAAGCAAGCATGTTGATGAGGTAAAAATTTTCACTTTTGGAGGTGTCCAGAAAAAATGATCATATGGGTTTATTTATTTTTGTGCCTAGTCTATTTTCACTAATTTCAATATCATGTAATGTAACACATAAAAAGATATGCATATGCAAATTTAGGCTCCCAAGTAGTCTGACTATGTTTTCTTAGAGCCAATTTTAAAATATGACAAGAATATTTCAGTGAAAAATTTTATGGTCTTATATCTTACACATGGAAGGTGTCAAGAGAAAATGATCATATGGTTTTGTTTCATTTTGAGCATAGATAATTTGCACTAAATTTCAGATCATGCACTAAAGCATGACAAAAGTTATGCTTGTTCAAAGTTGGCCTCCCAAGTAGGTTTTGACATATTTGGATCTATGACAGAAGTTTTTGAGAAATAATTTTAATGGAATTATATATCTCACTCATGAGGGTTTCAAGATCTATGTGTCACATGGTTGGATTCTCCTATATGAGGAGATCATCTGGTCCAAATTTGATATCATGAGAGTAAGTGTATAAGAAGCTATTAAGGTTTAAAAATGGCTTATTAGACATATTAAAAGGGTCCTCATACTTATTCATTTCTACAAGAGTTAAACCTTAAGCAAGATCAACAATGTGCATTTCTCTAAGAAGTCAAGAATTAATGAGATGAGGATAGGTGCATGATGTTTAAAAACTTAATAAAGGTATCAGATAAGGATCTAACAGTGAGAAGGTATTCATATAGATTGATCAAAGGTGAGCATTGATCATTAGAGACCTGGTTAATCTGTAGAGATCAACAGATCATGTTGAGTCAATATTACAAGATTGAATGAGATGAGGTCAAAGTGATAGAGGTTTAATGATTATAATTTGTGAAATATTTATTAAATATCAAACAAGGTCAATAATGTGTATTTGATCTAAGATAAGAGTTTATGAGATTCAAGCATTGTGTTTGAAGGTTAACTATGAACATTTGCATTTAAATATTTGAATTTGCAAAGGAAAAAACTAGTGTCTAGTTTTTGGACCATATCTTTTCAGAGAATATGAATTTAGTCATGAAGTAAAAATAAAAGTGGTAGAGGACTCTAAGTAACATCTGTATATATATATTTAAAGATCTGAAAGTGAGTATAGTCAAAGATATTAATGATCAAAGTTGACTATATGTTTTAATATGTTCAGTGACATAAGGATGTTTGAGCTTATGTTGATGTTATTTTGATGCATCACAATAAATTATATATTGGATCATGTTTTAGACTCCATGAAGATGATCTATGTAGATTTTAGATGTGTGATAAATCTATCTTTAGTATGAAAAATTATTAATAAGTTGATTGTATGTTTGGTAATGGTGTTCTTGTGTATAATGTTTTTTATTGAGTTGATTGAGCATATGTAGAGGTGAGATAAGATGAATAAGATCATATAAGGATGTCTAAGGGGAAATAAGGAGTGTAAAAATCTATTTAAAAGTGATCATGAGTTCTTTTTTTTCATGAGGGTGTGCAAAATGGGTGAATAGGTCTCCATGAGACCTATAAGAGCTACAGGGGCCTTATTAAAAGATGTATTTGCTTAAGGGTGACCCATAGATGCTATGGATGACCTATGAAGATTGTATTGAGTCATGTATTTGTGTGAAAGATGCCTTAAGGGATAAATAATTCCTAATGGTTGACCAAGGAAATGATTAACAAGATTTATCTATAAATAGTGGAACCAAAGATGATGGGTTCTAGTCTTGAGAAACTTTAAGGTGGTAGTGTGAATGTGCTACCAAGAAAATAATGTAACATTTGAAAGAGAAAGTGTAGGTCAGTGAGCATTAAAAAAGAGTGAAGAAGATTAGACATTCTTGTATGATTAAGTTGGTATAGGAAGGCATACAAGTCATTGGACCTTATAAGCTTAGAGGAGGTAGAATGAGAACTTTGCTCAAGAGGTTATTTTAGAGACTTGGTGTGAAAATCTAAAGAGCAATTAGAGAGAGGCTTGTGTGTGTTTTGTGGATAGAAGGATAGGTAGAGTTCCCTAAGGATGATTTGAATAATAGGATAGATTGAGCACTATTTATATGACTTGTTGGTCATAATTGTATTGGTATGATAGTGCACTTGTTGTTTGAGTGTGAACGAAGGTGAAGTGTGATAAGTAGAGGTCCATCACTAGGTTTTGTTGACATCAGTTTAGATATGGATGTGTTCATAGGTGTTATTATGGAATATTATCATCTAAGGTAGTTGTAGCCTCCTTTAACATTATAATTTGCTAAAAGGTCTGGTTGTTGTTTCAACTTAGCTAGATAGGTGTGGCATCACCTTATGGGATTGAAGTCTCACTAAGTAGGGATTGTAGTTCCTTAATCATTTGTAGATGGTCTAAATTGGATCTTGTTATTATAGGATAGTATTCCAATTGCATGTTATAGTGAGTTTTATTCCCCAAAAGGGTTTCCCACATATGTCATATGTTATGTGATTGATCTTGTATTGTCTCTCTCACTCATTGTTGTAAATGATATGTAAGCTTCATAAATGCTTGTGGTATCTGATTAAGTTTTTGTAAAGACTAGAATTGAAATTGGACTATTTGGGCTCATTGATTCACCCATATTCTTAGTGATTTTACCTCTAATAATTAGTATTAGATTTGGTCCTTTGGAGGAAGCCCAACAACTTGAAGGTGATCCTAAGTAGGTACAAAGATGGATAAAAAATTGAAGAAATAAAATCAATAGTGGAAGGTTGTGATCAAGGAACTTAAATAATATATATATATATATATACTTTGAATAAATATGCCAAAGAGGGTGATAATATTATCAATAATCTCAAGATTTAGCTAGTAGATGTTAAGACAAGTTTATGTTCAAAATAAAAGGACATAATGTTGGATAAAGAAACATACCATAACAATATAGAAGATGAAAGAAAGGAAGAAGTTGATCTAGAATTTGAGCTCATGAGTACACTTGGTTAACTAAAGGAGTAGAATAAGAGGAATCATAAGATGAGGTATTTGATCAAAGGTCTTGAAGCAAAATTCAATTATGTTAATGGAATTTTGATAGAGAAATCATGTAAAATAAAGGATGACATCGTTAAAGAAGCTAAAAGTGATAAGGAGACTATCCAAGTTCTCAGAGGTCAGTTAATGGTTGCAATTTTAAGTATAAGAGCTAAAGAAGATGAGATCAATGAATTGGAAACCAAGCTAGGTTTATTGATGGATGAGCATGAGATTTTTTTTTAAAGATAAACAAGTTTTAAAAATATCAAAAGAAGTTATATCTAGTCAAGATAAATAAAATAAGTTCTGTTAGACAACCAAATGCTTCAAGATATTTTAGTTTATTTCGTGGTCATTATTATACATGTAATAAGTATGGTCATAGAGCTAAGGATTGTAGAATTAAGTCAATAAATTATGGACATTCATGGATATATTAAAGGATTTTTTGATGAAATAATGATCATAATTCAAATATATCAAAAGGTATGAAATATGTTATTTATTTTAGTTGTCATAAGAGTGCACATATTACTAGATTTTATCCAAATAGTGTTAAGAGGTATTCAAGGTATGTCATAAATATTTAGAGATATTATAAGGTTTGAGAAAGGACAAACTTAGGTATGGAAAGAAAATATTATCAATGTTAATCACACTAGTCCCAAGGTTGATAAGATAGTTTCTCTATAAGGCTATATTACAAATTAGGATAAGCTCAAGGATCAAGTATGAAAGATGGATGTAGAAGACAAGAAAGGTCAAACTATGGTATGGATACCTGAGGTAGTAAAGACTAAGAATACTAATCCTATTGTGTCCAAGAATGTTGATGGATTATTTTCCAAGGTTGAAAAATAATCAAAGATGAAGGAGAGTGAAGCGAAGTCAAGGATTTAGTTAAAGTCAAGTAGGACTAAACGTTAGAGAAAGATATGGAGATATGGGAGTCTCCTAAGTTTTGGGACTTTTATAATCTCTTTGTCAAAAGGGGTTTCTCTATCTAGGCTTCAAGGAGACACTTGTCAGTCAGAGGAAACATGGTGGCTATCAAATATTATTTAGTGAGAAGGTATGAAAACAAGATATGTTTGTACATTCTTTTTATATATCTATCTATTGGAGAAAATAATTTTGTGAATAATTTTAGTGATCCTATCTTGAAGAAGGAGTTAACTTGATGATGATGGTTCGGATGTTATCATATACAATTTTTGAAGACTTGATGAAGATGCCTTGTTCCTATAAAGCATGAAGTTAGGGGGAGCTTTGTAATTGGTTAGTTCCTAAAATCAAAGGATTGAGTAGTTGGATCTAAGAAACTGGGTATGGAGAAGCAAGTTTTTGTGCTCAAGATGATAATGTCAATCAAAGAAGGTCTTTGGTTAAGGGGGAACAAGAAGTTCATGTGTTTTCTTCAAATGTTTGTAAAGGAATTATAGTATAGGGTTAGAATCATTGGTTCTAGGTGGAATAATGAGTTTGATACAATGTTAAGAAGTGTTTGGTGATTAGAAAGGTCTTTTCATTTACTTTTGATGTGCTCTAGGTGATTTTGAGGTCTAAAGGTATGTTTTGTGCCAATTGAATTTTTTTAGTGTTCTCAATTTTCTTAGTTTTTATCTTAAAGGTAGGAAGGCCTAAAATATGTTATAGGAAGTATGTGTTACAAAAGGTGTGAAGGATAAAATATTTTCCCAAAAGTGTGTTATGGGTGTCTTTAGGTGTGCAAGAAGTTTTAGAGGTGTGCGTTGACTAGAAGGAGGTTTGTTGACCCTATTTGTTTTAAGATTCTATGTTTTTAAGCTATACTAAAAAAGTGGTTTGCATTGTGAATTGAGGTATAAGGATATTAATATGTTTAAGGGGCCAAATGGGTGGTTAAATAAATACTCACATAAATTTTAAGGTTTCTGGTTCTCTAGTTATTCAAGTTTTTATGGATATGAAAGGCTAATTAGCTAGTAGGTTTGTGAAGGAAGTATGTTGCATAGGATGGGATTGGTGATGAAAATTGGTGTAATTGAGGCAGAATATGAGGTTACTCCATATATGAAGTTTTAGGTCCTAAATATGTGTCTATTGAAAATTATGGGCTTTGTAAGTTTTAGGTAGGGCTACAAGGAGGCTAAATAGGCCTAGTTTGAAGAAGAGTTCTTTTTGCTCAATTTATCCAAATTAGAAAGGTATGTATATTTCAAGGTGAGTTATCAATTTGGTTTAGTAAAATTTTAACATTTTGTGAGTGGCATGAAGTTTTGTTGGTGGTCCTTATGGTAACTTGAGAGAGAAGGCTAGTAAGTATATGTGGTGATTCTTCATGATGTGTGGAGATCTGAATATGCTCAGAATGTGAAATTTCTTAAATTTATTAGGAGGATTCCCTCTAAAATGTTTCCTAATGTTTTTCATAAAATTTATATGGTTTTATGTGTTCTATCTTCATTGGTTGCAGTGCTTGATTGAAGAGAGTGTTGGCATGAAGCAAGATCATGTTATCAAGACATGTTGAAGTAGGCTCAAGGTAAGGGGAGTTGGTATCATATTTATAAGATAGTCCTTTACTATTTTATAGTATTTTTAGGTCCTTAAGATTATTTTTTTTCACTTTTTCATTATTTCAAATCGGGAGAAAGTTTTTGTTGTGGGAGTGCTTTGAAGAGAGAATATGAGTTCTATATTGTTATTTATGATGGTTATTGACATCAATAACAAAGGGGGATATTATTAGATAGTTGTCATGATGATGTCATAGTGTTATCATGGATGTGTCCTATTGAGTGGATGAATTAGTTTGAAAGCCTAAGTGATAATGACAAAGTGTGAAATGTGCTTGTTTTAGTGTGCTTTATGTATGGTTGGTTGACCTTCAATATTGACATGGCTAGAAAGGATCATGAGTGAGTATGGTTATTTGATCATGTGTAAGGGGTCATATAAAAATTTAATAATGATTTGAATTATTATGTTCATGAATGGAATTCATGCAGTTTATCATTGTTCTTATCTAGACACTTTGGGTCTAATGGCAAAAAATCTGAGTAAGCAGTTTGATGATTTCACCATTACCACATGTGAATGAGTCAAGGGGATTTGGTCATATGGTTGTGATCACATTAGTCCCTAGTTATTATGTGATAAATATCAAGTAATGCATTATATCATAGTCAATTTTATGATGGTCAAAAGTTAGTTTCCCATTCAAAATTCATTGTTTTCCCATACTTAGCCAAATTTGTAGTTGAGTAGAAAGAGTTGGGTAAGCATGTTGATGAGGTTACCATTCACACCTGTGGAGGTGTCAAGAAAAAATTATCATATAATTTTGTTCATTTTAATGCCTAGTTTATTTTTTCTAATTTTCATATCATGCAATGTAGTGTGTCAAAAGATATGCATATGCACTATTAGTCTCCTAGGTAGTTTGACTATGTTTTGCAATGTGGAAAGAAGAGCCGAGTGAGCATTTTTATGGTGTTATATATTACACGTGTGAAGGTGTAAATATAAAATTATCATATGGGTTTGTATTTTTTTGATCATAGATGATTTGTGCTAAATTTGATATCATGCACTAAAGTGTGGCAAAATCTATGCTTGTTCAAAGTTGGCCTCCTTAGTACGTTTTGACATAGTTGGATTTGTGACATAAGTTTTTGACAAGGCATTTTAATGGAATTATATCTCAAACATGCAATGGTTTCAAGAGCTATATGTCACATTGTTAGATTTTCCTATGTAAGGAGATCATTTTGTCCAATTTTGAGATCATGAGAATAAACACAGAAGAAGTTATTAAGGTTCAAAAATGGCTTCTAATGCATATTTAAAGGGTCCCCATACTTGGTAATTTTTTATAAGAGTTAAAACTTGATGCAGGAGCATCACTCAAACATGTAAATAGGCTTAGGGAAACAACAAGTTGTTTGTAAAGGCCTAGAGGCCTTAAAAAACATGTAATGCATTGTAAAGACCTTAAGAGGTCTTAGATAGTTTTAAAAGTCTCTATTAGGTGTTTTGAAGGTGTTATAGGTGTCAAAAGGTCCCTAGGGGCAAGAGAATTCAAATCATAAAATTTCCCTCCAAAAACATTGATTTGAAAAATCAAATTCTAAAAAGAGGCAAGTAAGTGCTAAACCTCACATAAGGGGTTCATGAAAGTGAAAACAAATTTTAAATGTGTTTATACCTTAGTAAAAACATCTCATTACCTAATCCCCACGTTGGAAGGGGGAGAAAAGTCTAATTTGTCAAGATAAAGAAGCAAGTTGGCAAGTTGTTAAAAATTGAGAAGTCAAAGGAGAAGATCATGGGCAATTTTAAGACCATTCTAAACAAAGAGAGTTTGTTTCTATTGATGAGGATTTTGAATCAGTAGGTTTGGGAGGCATAAATCTATATGATAGAGGATTTAGGAGTCATTTAAAGGGATTGTAGTGAGATTCAAGAACTATCAAGTTCATTGTTTGAAGTCCGGGTGTATTATAAACCTTTTTAGGTCCTTGTATATAGAGGTGTGAATTGGAATGCATATGGGTTTGTAGTAGATGTTTAAAATCAATAAAATAAAGGACAAAGCCAATGAATTGCACATCTAGAGTGCCTGAGTGTGAATGGTATGTATTGATCTTTTAATGCATGTTCTTGGAGCAAATTTAAGTGTTTGAGCTAGAATAGCCTCATTGGATGATGTTAATGGGTGTTTGATTAGTTTGTGCTTATTGATAAGGTTCATATACATAATGAAAAAGGTGATTTGGAACTTTTATAGTCCTTGTGATACTTAACACTCCAATTTGATAATGTTTTCTTTGGTTGACACTTCCTGAAACAAGGTTCTATGCACTAGAGATCATGCAAAGGTTATAGCTGGGAACAAACCAAAAATTATCAAGCACTAGTTTCAAAAGAAAAAAGTTGGGGGATGTTATTATAGAGCTGTAAAATTAAATTTCAGGCTTGAAGGGAAAAATTTTTCAAGTTATAAAATTATTTGCAAACAGCCTGCTTGCTGTCCTGAGAATTCAGTTTTGAGAAAATTTTGTAATATGAGAAAATCCATACATGATTAACCTTAGGTGCCTAAAGATAAAATTTTTATAATTAAAAAAAAAAACTTTTGAATTTGGAATGATATTTTTAAATCCTTTTATGCTCAAGATATGTAATTTATCCTTTTCAGGGTTGTCTAGGACTGTGCAAAAGTTAGTTCATTTTGGAGAAAATGCTAAAAATGGAGTTCTAACCCTTATAAGAAGCTCAAAATTGGTGAACATGATTTTATTGTGAAACCATGGATGATTCAAGTGTTTTTGAATTGGTAACATCTGTACATTATGGATATGTCTCATAAACCAAGAAGTTGAGCTTAAGGGCAAACAAAAAGAGGTCAAGTGGGTTGAAGGAAATGATATTTCCAGTGATGGTGAATAATTGAAACTTTGAAATAAGCATAATAAAGATAAAGGGTAACTAAAACAATTCTTACCTGGTCAAGATATATTACATATTGGTCAAACCATTAGGCCTTGATTTGCATAGGGCTAATGAAGGCCTAATTGGAAAGAGACACAAAGAGAAAGTGCATCTACAAGTTGAGTTAGGTCATAAAACTTGGTGAAGAGTTGAATAATCATAAAGGGTGTCTAAAATTGTGATTTATTTTCTTTAACACTTGGTTTATGTATTCAGATTTGAATATTTGCCTGTTTGGAGGGTTACAAGGCCTAGAAGCCATTTGATGCATTTTGATAGAGAAGTCAGATTTTAGGGTATGATAACTTGCTCAATTGTATGGTTTGGTATTTTTAAGGTTTTTTTAGAGTTATAGAAGCATGGAGAATAGGTATTAGTGTTTGATTACTCATATGGCTTAAGAAGACAAGTTGCCTTGTGTTGATTAGTGCATGCTTCAAGAGATGGTAAGAAAGAAATAAGGTGTTGATGTTTTTCTTGATTTGAATGAATTTTAATCAATCTTGATAGACAAATAGATAGTTGATTAACCCCTCATGAAGTGTGATTGGCCATAGAACATTTTAAAAAAAAAACTTATAAAAGATCTTGGTAAGCAGAGAACAAGTGAGGCCTCTGCATCAAATTGGTATCAGAGCTAGTAAGCTCCTGGAAAAAGGCAAATTTTGTAATCTTCTAATCAGTTTCTGTAGAGATAATGTACTTTGTGAAGTTGCAAATAGAAGAAAAAAAGTTTACAGTGATTGAAGCAAGTGAAGAAGGTAATAAGAAAGTTATTGACAAGTTGTTTTTAAGCTCTTTAAAGACTAATTATTGTTGCAGTGAAGAAGTTACAGGTTCAAGGCAATCAAGCCATTGAGGCTTAAGAGGAGAAGAATCCAAGGAAGGCTTAGTGAAGAGCAAAGAGAAGCTCTAGAAGAAGAGCATATTTAATTTCTCAAGAAGAAGAAGAAGATCCAAGAAGAAGCTTGGATAGTTTGCCAAAAGACTAAGGTGAAATAGACTTAGGTGAGGTAAAGGATGGAGTTTCAAGAATACAGAAGAGTGATAGAGGGACTGCCTCAAAGAAACATGAACCAAATAAAGAGAGAGAAACAAGAAAGAGAAAAAAGAAAGAGACAAAGACAGGAAGAGTACCAAAGACAAGTAAATGAGATAAAAGCAAGGATAGCCATGATAGAAATCATGGTAAAAAATATGCAAAACCCATGGCAAGGATGGGTAATGAAGAAGAAAAGAGTAAGATGGCTAGTTAGATTAGTGATGGAGAGAAGAAGAAGAAGAATGCTAAGAGTTGCCTGAAGGAGAGAGATGAAGAAGTATAAAAAAAGGATAAGCTCAAGAATGAAGAGCTTGGAGAAAAGTTTCAGTTTGAAGAGGAATTTCAGTATGAAGAGGATCAATACTTGGTAGATGAGACAGATCTCATCATTGAAGAAATAGACCAACAACAAGTAATCACTCAAAAGATCAAGTGGCCAAATGTTTTTGTATCTGACATTTCATTTGATGTTTTGTTTACAGGAAAGCAAGTTGAGGAGGAAGGAAAAACATATGATCCAATGAAGATTCTCATGGATCAAGGAGGTGAAGCACCTCATGCGAGAGTGCTTAGACAAGAAAAAGAGGCTTGTTGTAATGCCTCAATTGATGAAGACATGAAGAAGAATCATTTGAAATTCCAACATAAATAATTGATCAAGCAGGAAGACGAAGTCCTTACTCAAGAGAACAAAAGAAATGAAGAGCTGCATGTTGATGAAGAACAAAGGTATAATGATCAAAATTTAGAATTGGAAAAGATTGAAGATGACAATTTCCAGTTGCATAATGTTGATATATTTGAGTTTGATCAAAAGTACTAATCACTAATGAGGAAGATATCTTAAAATAAATATGGCAGTTTGATCAAGAATTTGCAGGTGAAGGAGAGTTGCTTGATAAGAAACAAGAATGGGTATTTGTATACCAAGGGGTAGAACAACTGCAAGAAGAAGATGGAGAGAAGGTTAAATGCTTAGCCTTGAAAATTGAAGAAGATATCTTGAAGGAGAAATAAAACCTTGATGGAGAGTTTCTAGTTGAGCAACCAAACAAAATTTTTGTCTATCAAAACAAAGAGCAGTTGTTGGAAGAGTTGGCAGTCTTAGAATATGCCATTAACCATGAAGAGAAGAACAAAACTTGTCCTATAACAATATTTGAGGAGGTAGAACATTGCTGTGAAGAATAAATGAAGACAAAGGACCAAGAAGTCATACTTGAGCAGCAAGTATGGGTTCAAAAATTTGGAGAGACCCAAGGGTCTCAAATTTTTGCTTCTAATTTTTCTTTGAATGGGGATTGTACAGGTTTGCTTGATAAGGAGGTCAAGTACTTAGAGAAGAGAGCTCTTCTAAGAGCTCAAGAAGAGAGAATGGAAGTTGATATACTCATTCAAGATGATGAATATGTAAATAATAAGGCTGTAAAGAAGATGAAGAGATAGCAAGATATACTTTGGAAGGAAAAGACAACAAGCAAAAAAAGACACAAGTGTGGTAGTCAAGAACATGCACATTTGTATGAAAAATTGAATGAAGAAGACATTTGTTTTGTAAAAGTTTTACCTTTGTAAATGGGAAAATAAATGAAACTCATACGAAGGAGATCATGAAACTTTTTAAGCCCAGGAATCTGATGTAGGAGCATCACTCAAACATGTAAATAGGCTTAGGGAAACAAGAAGTTGTTTGTAAAGGCCTAGAGGCCTTAAAAAGCATGTAATGCATTGTAAATACATTAATAGGTCTTAGATAGTTTTAATAGTCTCTATTAGTTTTTTTTAAAATGTTTTAGGTGTCAAAATGTCCCTAGGGGAAAGAGAATTAAAATCATAGAATTTCCCTCCAAAAACATTGATAAGAAAAATCAAATTCTAAAAAGAAGCAAGTAAGTGCTAAACCTCACATAAGGGGTTCATGAAAGTTAAAAAAACTTGTAAATGTGTTTATACCTTAGTAACAACATCTCATTACCTAATCCCCACGTTGGAAGGGGGAGAAAATTCTAATTTGTCAAGATAAAGAAGCAAGTTGGCAAGTTGTTAAAAATTGAGAAGTCAAAGGAGAAGATCATGGGCAGTTTAAGACCACTCTAAACAAAGAGAGTTTGTTTCTATTGATGAGGATTTAGAATCAGTAGGTTTAGGAGGCCTAAATCTATATGATAGAGGCTTTAGGAGTCATTTAAAGGGATTGTAGTGAGATTCAAGAACTATCAAGTTCATTGTTTGAAGTTCAGGTGTATTATAGACCTTTTTAGGTCCTTGTACATAGAGGTGTGAATTGGAATGCATATGGGTTTGTAGTATATGTTTGAAAGCAATAACATAAAGGACAAAGCCAATAAATATCCCATCTAGAGTGCCTGAGTGTGAATGGTATGTATTGATCTTTTAATGCATGTTCTTGGTGCAAATTTAAGTGTTTGAGCTAGAATAGCCTCATTGGATGATGTTAATGGGTGTTTGATTAGTTTTTGCATATTGATAGGGTTCATATACATAAGTAAAAAGGTGATTTGGAACTGATATAGTCCTTGTGATACTTAACACTCCAATTTGATAATGTTTTCTTTGGTTGATGCTTGCTAAAACAAGGTTTTATGCACTAGAGATCATGCAAAGGTTATAGCTGGGAACAAACGACAAATTATCAAGAAATAGTTTCAAAAGAGAAAAGTTGAGGGATTTTATTATAGATATGTAAAATTAAATTTCAGGCTTAAAGGGAAAATGTGTTCAAGTTATAAAATTATTTGCAAACAGCTTGCTTGCTGTCCTGAGAATTCAATTTTGATAAAATTTTGTAATATGAGAAAATCCATACATGATTAACCTTCGGTGCCTAAAGATAAAATTTTGAGAATAAAAAAATAGAAATTTTGAATTTGGAATGATATTTTTAAAGCCTGTTATGCTCAATATATGTAATTTATCCTTTTCAGGCCTGTCTAGGACTGTGCAAAAGTTAGTTCATTTTGGAGAAAATGCTAAAAATGGAGTTATAACCCTTGTAAGAAGCTCAAACTTGGTGAACATGATTTTTTGGTGAAACAATGGATGATTCAGGTGTTTTGGAAGTGGTAACATCTGTACAGTATGGATTTGTCTCATAAACCAAGAAGTTGAGCTTAAGGGCAAACAAGAAGAGGTCAAGTGGGTTGAAGGTAATGATATTTCCAGTGATGATGAAGACTTGAAACTTTAGGATAAGCATAATAAAGATAAAGGGTAACTAAAAAAATTCTTACCTGGTCAAGATCTATTACATATTGGTCAAACCATTAGGCCTTGATTTGCATAGGGCTAATGAAGGCCTAATTGGAAAGAGACACAAAGAGAAAGTGCATCTACAGGTTGAGTTAGGTCCTAAAAATTGGTGAAGAGTTGAATAATGATAAAGGTTGTTTATAATTGTGATTTATTTTGTTTAACACTTGTTTTATGTATTCAGATTTGAAGATTTGCCTGTTTGGAGGACTACAAGGCCTAGAAGCCATTTGATCCATTTTGATAGAGAAGTCAGATTTTAGGGTATGATAACTTGCTCAATTGTATGGTTTGGTATTTTTAAGGTTGTTTTAGAGTTATATAATCATGGAGAATAGGTATTATTGTTTGATGCCTCATATGGCTTAAGAAGACAAGTTGCATTGTGTTGATTAGTGCATGCTTCAAGAGATGGTAAGAAAGAAATAAGGTGTTGATGTTTTTCTTGATTTGAATGAATTTTAATCAGTATTAATAGACAAATAGATAGTTTATTAACCCCTCATTAAGTGTGATTGGCCATAGAACATTTTTAAAAAAAAACTTATAAAATATCTTGGTAAGCAGAGAACAAGTGAGGCCTCTGCATCAAAACTCATGTAAGACCAGCAGTGTACATTGATAAAAGAAGTTAAGAAGTAATGAGATGAGGATAGGTGAATAATGTTTAACTACTTTGAAAAGGTATAGGATAAGGATCTAATGATGAGTGAGCATTCATACAGATTGATCAAATGGTGAGAGTTGATCATTAGAGACTTGGTTAATCCATAAAGATCAATGGAACACTTGGATTTAACATTGGGAGATTGCACAAGATGAGGTCAAGGTGATAGAGGTTTAATTATTGGTATTGGTGGACTATTTATTAAATATATAATAAGTTTTATGGTGTGTATTTGGTCTAAGCTAAGAGTTTATGATATTTCAGTAATGTGTTTGAAGTATAATTGTGACCATTTACATTTGAATATTTGAATTTGCAAAACAAAAATTAGTATCTAGTTTTTAGGACATATATTTATATAAAATATGAATTTTCTCATGTAGTAAAAATCAAAGTGGTATAGGACTCCAAAGAGAATCTGGATATATAGATTTGAAGATCTAGAAGTGAGTATAGTCAAAGATATTAATGATCAAAATTGACTATATGTTTTACCATGTTTTGCATGTGACTCAAGAAGGATGTTTGAGCTTGTGTAGATGTTGTTTCTATGTATCATGATGAGTTATCTATTGGAACATGTTGTAGACTCTATGATTAATCTCTATGTATATTTTGGAGGTGTGATCATTCTATTTTGAGTATGAACAATGCCTAAGAAAATGACTATATGTTTGATAATGATGTTCCTATGTATAAGGTATCTGATTGAGTTGATTGACCATATGAAAAGGTGATCTAAGATGATTGTGATCATTTGAAGATGTCTAAGGGGATATAAGGAGTGAACCCATGTATTTAAAATTGGTCTTATGTTATTATTTTGGTTGAGGGTGTGCTAAATGAGTGAATAGGTCTCCATGAGACCTATAAGAGCTACACAAGCCTTATTAAAAGGTGTAGTTGCTTAAGGGTGACCCATAGATGATATGGCTAACCTATGAAGATTATATTGAGCTATGTATTCATGTGAGAGATGAGTTAAGGGATAAGGCATGCCTAACGGCCCACCAAAGTAGTGATTATTGAGATTTCTCTATAAATAGTGGAACTAAAGATGATGGGTTCTAATCTTGAGAAACTTGAAGGAGGTAGTGTGAATTTAGTGCAAAGAAAATAAGATAACCTTTGAAAGAAAAGGTGTAGGTCAGTGAGGACCAAAAGAGAGAGAGGAGGATTAGACATGATTATCTGATTAAGTTGGTATAAGAAGACATATAGGTCATTATAACTTATGAGCCTAGAGGAGGAAGAATGAACAAGTTGTTCAAGAGGCTATTTGATAGAATTGGTATGAGAATATAAGGAAACATTAGAGAGAGGCTTGTGTGTGTGTGTGTGTTTTGGATTGAATGAGGGTTAGAGTTACTTGGGGATGATTTTAAGATTATAATATATTGAGGACTATTTAAATGACCTATTGGTCATAATTTTATTAGAAAAATAGTGTGCTTGTTAGAGTGTGAGCGAAGGTGAAGTATGATAACTAGAGGTCCATCATCAAGTGTTGTTGACATCAATTTAGACATGGATGTTTTCATTATTTTTTTATGGTATCCTAGAATCTAAGGTGGTTTTAGACTCCTTTCAAGGTATAACTTGCTAAAAGGTTTGGTTATTGTTGTAGTTCAGCTAGATAGGGGTGGTATCACCTTGTGGGATTGAAGTCCCACTAATTATGGATTATAGTTCCTTGATCACTTGTATATGGTCTAAATTAGATATTTTTATTACATAATAGTATTATAACTATAGGTTATAGTGGGTTTTATTATTTAGGAGGGTTTCCCATGTATGTATTGTGTTATGCAATTGATCTTGTATTATCTCTCTTGCTCATTTATGTAAATGATATATTTGCTTCATGAATGCTTGTGGTATCTGATTAAGTATTTGTAAAGATAAAAATTGAAATTAGATTATTTGGGCTCACTAATTCACCCCCATATTAGTGATTATACCTCTAACACCATTCTTAAGTAGTCTTGTTTAGGCCAGATGTGCTAAATTATTCATTATCATTTCTCTTTGCTTTATTCTTTATGTATATATTTCCGCATTCCATCCTATATAATTCATAATTTTAGATTTTTCCCTCTTATTCCTAGGGTATAAATGGTGAAAACACCTCTATTTTATAAATATCCTCATAGGAGTATTATTATGGATCATGTTATGACTGGTCCCTATCACTTTTCTAGATAACAAGATCCTTCTAGCTAAATTATCCCTGAGATGCTTGTAACTATCTTTCAACCTTCTATGCATCTCACCCCTCCCTCAACTAAGCCCAATTTGGATCATATTTAAACTCCATTTCTAGTTGATTCTCTTCCTATTTCATATCTTATTGCTCCTTTGGTCTAGACTTGCCCAGTATCTCCACCAACCTCACTTTCCCTTGGTGTTCATTTACTCCCTTTACCACATCTTGCTATTTTTCCTACTAAATCAATTGATCATCCATATTATGATATTCATAAAGTTTTTGGTTATTATACTATACATTATTAATTATGCTATCCTTCCTCAGCTTTTATTTCCACTCCTTTTGGTAGTACACATACAAAGTTTACTAACAAGTGTATCTATTACTTTTATGGCATAGATAATCATTCATCAACACATTATTGTATGATATGTTAATATATCAACACCTTTCATCCCACTAATCCTCAACCCATATAAAATGCTATAGCCCCACCAAAAGTATTACCTAAATATCTTCCCTAATATGGAGAGTTATATTGTCTCTATCACCAATGTGGTACTCATCACATTAATCATTGTTGCATCCTTTAGAAGCATCTAAAGGATCACCTCATGACCATTATTATACCTACTAACCTTCATACCATAGGTCAACCCTACAAGAAGGACCCCCATTCTTCCCTTATGGCTCCACCAACTATGGTCCCTTATCCACCAACCATTTTAAAACCTATGATTCCCTCACCCATGGATCTTCCTTCATTGGTGGCCCCTTCCCCACTAGTGATTCCATCACCTATGGTTCATTCACCATCAATGACCCCTTTATTTCCCACATAATCCATTCCCATTACTTATCCTAAGAATACCCTATATGATATCCATCATTAACACAATACTTCAATCATTATTATATTTTTCATCAAGGAGATTTGATGCAAAGTATTTTCTCAACTTTCCCTGAAGATATATGACACTTTGGCTATAGCTCGATTTCAACTTCATAGAGACTTATTAGATGTTATGGAAAATGTGTGTGGACAAATATATCATTATTTATGAACATAATCACGGTGTTATTTTAATTATTTATTCATTTGGATTAGACTTGTCTTCCAACTTTACTTTTTTCTATCTTGTATCAATTGACATTATGTCAACTTATTATCTGTCTTACATGATGAATTTTTTTTCACACTACATGTTGATTATTATGTAATTATTATTCTTATTTTATCTTATGAATTAATTTTCATGATTACATACTTGTTCTTCTTGAGTTAATTTTCTATGGTTATCTTGTTCTTTTTCATGATTTTTTGCTATCTTATCTTTATAAACATGGATAATTGTTATTGTGACTTGGTTATACAAACCTTGCTCCCTTTAGTCATTCCATATTTACCATGTGAATATTAATGAAACAATTTATCTCATTATAATCTTATTTTAATTTTCCACATTGGATATCCCTTTATTTCTCTTTATTTCCTTTCTTAAAGTAAGCATACACATGGTTGAAACATGAGAAAACATGCTGGTTCATTATTAAGCATAAGTGTTATAGTCAATCATGTCTTTGGATACTTCACCTCATTTAGCCATAGAGCAAATCTTATTTATGTGTATCAATTTGTCTCTCATGATTGGTCATTCTAAGTCCATATGGAGGAGGAATATTAAAATAGATAACCATTCAAAATCCAAATCATTTAACAAAAGGTAATGATCTAAAAGGCAAAATTCAAAATTATTAATAAATAGATCACACTAAAAGACATGATTATAAGCTCATTTATTTTATTAATCAAAGATAAAACTCCATAGTTAGCCTCATAATAGATTGGAGGTCCATTGGGGTGTGGTAGGCTAGTATACTAGAAAATAAGAATAAAAAATATTCTAGTGCTACCTACTTTCTCATGGAAATACCCAATATTCATAATAAAATGATAGATCTGTAAGGGGTCTTAAAGAATGGGGAACACATTTTAAGAAGGTAGGTCCATTTTAATTTTCTTGATCAAAACAAAGATGTGTTAATATTAGTGCCACACGTATTTTTGGACATAACTTTGTGCCTATAGTGAACATGTATCCTTTGTATAATGATGATCATTAGTTACTTAGTGCCTTTTTATGTCATTAGTATGCCTCATGTTTCTTAGGGTATTATCATAAGATGACTACATTAAAATTCTTACATTACCTTTTTCAATACCTAAAATCCCCATATTTCACTTTGAGAAATATTAGTTTGTTAATTATTCACTCCACGTAGGGATTCTATTTATTAGTTGTAGTGTAAGACCTTGGATAGGACTAGGCCTTCCTCACAAATTACCAGATTTTCATAACCATCCCAAACATCCCCTTTTACCATATTTTACCTATTTTTTACACCTCATTGGTGTTCCCTTTGTGAGTTGAAGTGTAAGACCATGGATATGACTTGGCCTTTCTCACAAAATTTTCAAATACCCAAGTCACAACAAAATTACATGTGTCAAATTTGAGATAAGTCATGATTGATTATGAGTTACACGTCATTGACATGCTTCCCATCTTGATTTATATGTTTTATGCTTACTTCATTAATATTTTACTTTTATCTTCTTATTTTTAAATTACATGTAAGCATCTAACCATTTTGATTAAGTTTTTCATACTTCTAAACTTGAATTAGTGTGACTAATTTCAGACCATTTTGCTAATTTTGTTTCTCTTTTATACTTCCCAATGTGATTTAGTATCATTGATTGAATTGATTGATATGTTTTTCTACCATTTTTCTTTCACATGGTTCATATTTTATTACATTATTTTCATTCTTCCCAACATGATATAGTGTGATTTTACTTGTTTTAATTTCTTGCCAATCCTTGTTCATGGTTCAAAAACATTTCTTTTTACCACCTTTTGGTTTATTATACATAGTCATATTTTGTTATTACACATTTACCATAATGAAAAAGTGTGTAGTGCATTTATTTATGATTACTTATATTTTTAAAAATCCTTTTTTGCCTATTTATTTTTGACCATGCATGTATACTACATAATGCTAGAAAATAAAACACTTCAAATATATTTCCTATAGCATATACAATCAAAGAAAAATACATGTTCTATAAAAAATATATCCATGCATTAATAACCACAACTAAAATATAATTCATGAGAACCAACATCCAACTCTCAAAACCACTAAATCTCTATATCATTTTTTTAAAATGGTACAAAAATACATCACTCCATCTCTATGGTTGGGCTCCATCATGCCTATCTCATGGCATATAAATGTTTCCCATAGATGACTTAGACCATCCTCTCTACATATAAAAATATAATGAGGTTATCTAATATCTCAAACTTGATACTTGTCTCTATAGGTTAGACACTTGGGCATGTACCTATCCTACTCCTACCATTTGTAGTGGATGCAATCCATCCCCATGTGTCCATAGTTGTCTCATGGCCTCCCCAACCAATCTAAACTCACCTAATTTAGCTAGGGAAGATGGTACCATATGATCATCCAATGTGTTGGGGTCATATGGTGCTAGTAATTTATCCAAAATGTCATGGTATGGTTCTATGTCTAGGGATCTCCATTTGATATCCTCTATTACAAGGTTTACAAAAACCAAAACCTATATAGATATTAGATCACATATATATATCAAAATATATCTATGTAAAATCATATACAACTAGTATTCTATCTCAAAGACTAAAAATTACAACACTTATTACTTATCCCTATGTCACTAGCCATTGTTTCCCCATTTTATCATCCACCAAACATAGTATCTCCATCAGCCCATCCAATACGAACTTCATTCATGGGATGTATCACTTTTAATGTAAATCTTGGAATCACCACCTATGCATTTTTTAGGCCGGTCCTTAATAGTGCCTCTATCTACTAACTCTACCTTGGGTTGACTATTAGTTCATTTTGCATGTCCACTCTTATATATGTTTAATCCCATTGATGGAATATTGATTAATGTTGTGTTTGAGGTGGTCACTACTCCTCCTATTTTAGTTACTATTATGGTACATTATCACCCCTAAATTAACATCCATGCCCTCTCCTCCTCTAGTTACTAACTATCATACTCAACCAATCTATGGTCTCACATACCATAGTTTGATCTCTAGTCTCTTAACTAGTTGTCCTCCTCCTCCTCTCCCCCTCATATCTCTCACACATCATGCCCAAAAAGTAGGAACTATTATAGGAGCTACTTGGTGTAAGAATTTAAACTATTCTAAAAAGCATGCTACTAGATATGACTCTAACCATCAAGTATAGTGGCTTGTGATCTACACTTGATCTATCCATGGCACTAGGGTCACCCAATTAAGCCAAATAGTCACAATATGTGTGTATGGATTCCACATAATTAGTTATGACTCTAACCATCAGGTATAGTGGCTTGTGATCTACAGTTGATCTATCTATGGCACCAGGGTCACCCAATTAAGCCAAATAGTCATAATATGTGTGTAGGGATGCCACCCAATCTCTCTACATGTGAATTTTTATAGTACTAGAATATAGGGCATGACCTTTGTTACTTCATCCTATCCACATCTAGAAACCTGAGGTGACCTATCATCAACCATATGGGGAATTCTAATTGGCCAATATATCAAGAACCTCTCATATATACATGCACTTAGTAACACCACTATTCCCATGGTATTCTACCCTTTGAACAACATAAAATACATATCATACATGATTTGGACCTACATGATAGATCCAAAATCATATATCACCCCCTAATCTAAAATAGACTAGCATAAGGCTATTGCATATAATAGTACCTTGCCATCGGATTTATGACACAACATTTGTGTTATCACAAGTACATTCATAACCTTCCAAATATATAAAATCTATGAAATATACACACACACACATATATACATATATATATATATATATATGTATATGTATATATATATATATATATACATACATACATACATATATATACATACATACATATATACACACATATATACATATATACATATATATATATATATATATATATTATGTGTGTTTGTGTGTGTGTGTGTGCGTGCGTGTGTATATGTATATATATATATATATATATATATGTGTGTGTGTGTGTGTGTGTGTGTGTGTGTATGTATGCACACACACACACACATACATATATCGACTAGCATAAGGATATTGCATATAGTAGTACCTTGCCATCTGATTTATGACACAACATTTTTGTTATCACAAGTACATTCATAGCCTTCGAAATATCTAAAATATATGCAATACACACACACACACACACACAGACACAGACACACACACACACATATAGACACACATATATACATACACACACACATATATGTATATATATATATATATATATATGTATGTATGTATGTATGTATAACTATATATATATATATATGTATGTATGTATATATATACATATACATATATATGTATGTATAACTATATATATATATATATACACATACATATATATATATATATACATATATATATATATATATACATATACATATATATGTATATGTATATATGTGTATCTATATACACACACACACACATATATATAGACACACATATATACATATACATATACACACACACACACATATATATATATGTATGTATGTATATGTATGTATATATATGTATGTATGTATATATATATGTGTGTGTGTGTGTGTGTGTGTGTGTGTGTGTATATATATATACACATACATAATGTATCAAATAAACTTACCCTCATCCGTGGGTAGATACTATCTAAGCACATCACCCACTTGACTAGTGCTTGTATCTCCTCTCGATCATCTAGTATAACTGTGATCACTAGTGTCCTTCCTATAGGTAATCCGAGCAATGTATGGACATATTCCATTATAATACCTACCTTTATGGTATCCCCATCCACTACCCATCAAAACATGTTGGTTAACCATTACCATGCTATAAGGAACATGACAAAGAAATCAAAACTTAGTGGGATGTGTCTCATCTCCATAATAATTTCTATGGCCAATGTAACTAATCTCACTCTATCCACATCTATCTAGGGCTCTAACAATCTAGTAACCACTATGCATTGATCAGTTGCCAAAATCTCTGTCACCTATATAAAATAAAAATAAAAATAAAGTATGTATTATATTTACATGTTATTCATAATCAAAATACATTCTTATAAATTTCATAAAAATGAGTTGGTTTGATTCAGTTTCTTCATTTTCTACCATATGGACCTATTACAAACTAAATTAGCCCTACCATTTATCATGGATACTAGATTGGCCTTGTTACAATTTCAAACAAATTGGCATTTCAAGTACTAAGTCAACTAATATCTAGCTTCATAGTACCAAGTCAACCCCTTTCATCTTCTATAGAACTAAGTTGGCCACTTACTAACAAACTAAGTTAGCCCACTAGTACTAAGTTGACCCACTAGTTTTTCTTATCTCATACAAACTAAGTTAACTTTCTCAACCTTGTTCATTCACTAAAATGTCTTTTTTAATAATTTCCATAAATTCCTTGGGAATTTATTGGTGTGACTCCTTCCTAAACAATACCCCATTTTACCACTAGTGTCCCTAAAAATTTCTTAGGGTTAATTTTAGTGTCTAGATTTTGCCTAATAGTCACATTTCTATGAATCAGTTAATTTCAAATAAAAACACCTAAAAAATTAAAATTTCCATTTACTTACTTGCGTGTCACTCAGCGAATCCATTATGATTCCTCCCCATCTTAGATATCATCTCCTCACCATCCTGGTTCTCTAGGCTCTCACTAGGTTTATAGGAGTTCAATTTTTATTAGAATAGTAAATAAAAACAAATGAATTCTTATTCACACTATTTATATTTAGTATTTCAAAATTATTTACCCTTCATATATTTACCATTATATTTCTTATTTTCTTCATATCTTTGTCTCTACTAACTCTTTTTCCAAACTATAAAATGTTCTAAAATATTGACATTGTACATAATCTTTTCAACTATTATATGTACATGTTGAAATTTTTTTTCATTATTTTTTGATAATCTTTATAGGTTAACGTCATGTTCATCACATTAGACACCTTCACATGTTTTTGCATCTCCATCTTTATCTAAAACACTAAGGTAAGTAAAGGTATGTGTTTTTTTAATTATATCCTTTCATTTATCTTATTTTATCCTTATTATACTTTATCCAAATTTATCATTATGTGTCACTATGTTATTTTTCTAATCACCATCCCATGTTTCACCTATGTGATACTGATGAGCTTCAAGTGGGGCATATGTATATACATAATATTTTCAAACTTTACAAATTACTAATGCTATCTATCTTGTAGGAACCCATCAAGTCCCAATATCTTTGATTACATGCCCTAAGGGGTACATTAGGAAATGGGTGGGTAGACCATTAGTGTTTCATAGGATTGTTATCCTTTTTTGACACTTGTTATCTACACACTTGAATCCTAAATTCATTCCCCTAAGCTTTGCCTCCTATTTTGTATCCTCATAGAGTCTTTACCACTTTCATTAGCACTCCCCTAACATACAAACATTTTTTTATAGTTTTTATTACATATTCGACCACATCAACCTTGTATTCTTATTGATATAACTCATTAGGTTTTAGGTCGGGCCCTGGCCAACCTAGTCTTTGACATTGTTTGTTTTTGTCAATTATAATACTAGGTTAATTAGGTCAACCTTATCTCTCTAGATTTATAGAATTTTTTGTGGTTATATCTTCCTATATATACACATTCATTTCATTATTTCTAAGAAAAGATAAGAAGTAAGATATATTTCATATATGCTTATCCACCATTCTACTTGAGGAGTAGGCTTAGGGTTTCATACTTTCATTGGAGATATGAATCTTATATTATGGAGAAGTATTTTATATGCATTTAAAGGTTGTGTATTCTACCGCTAATTATCTTTGTCATCCTTAAATACCATAATAACCTCTTGTGAAGCAACTAGGGAAAGGGAGAGATTAAGGCTCGATGGGTTCATTTTCAAAGATAAGTATTCCTAACATTGTTCCTCCTTTATAAGAGTAGATAGATATGCATTTGTACTTCTCTTTCATGAATTATTATTTCATACACATTTACATGAGTATATATTATATGAATGTTTAATTTTTATGTTTATTACCCTCACTTTGTGCCACAAGCTTTGGTGAACAATAAATTAGACTTTATTTTACTTGTTATTAGTTTAGTGAATATGAAAACATAATACCTAATTAGGGTTACTACATAGTTTTTATTAACTAAAAGCATTAGATCCCTCACTAGTGATATTATTTGTAATAAGAGATCCATTGGATAGGTCTAGTAGATCTATCTTGGTCATGACCCTGATTATCTAATGTGTCCCCAATAAGAATTGTAAGTAGGATTTATCTTCTCTGAGCTAGGAATAATTTATAGATATATTTAATTTACCATTTCATACACCCCCTTTCCTTTTAACCATCTATTTGTTTGGAAATACTTTACATAACTACTCCATATATTCGAGATCCTCAACCAACATGATTCTTATAGGCATATGTGAAAAACTTTGTTTGGCCCCCATAAAGTTAGATAAGATAGTGGTCTAACTAAACAAGGTGGAAGTGAAAGTGATAGGATAACTTCTAAATTTCCACATCTAGTTAGAATCCAAGTCTAGGATTCAATAGTTCATAGACATTCAAGTGGTGGATATTCTCTAAGCCTATGATATTTTCCTTAGTATAGATCAGTCTAAAGCACTAAATGTGTATATGGCCACATAATTCTCCCATATGTGGTTGTCATATAGAGGAGTAGACAACCAAATAAGGGTATATATATAACCCCACATAAAACATATGATAACTACACATAATGCCATTAATGATAAGGTAAACCTAGTTTCCATAGACTTAGGCATTTACACACTGAGCATAAGGCCTCATAAGGATTGAAATAGTCACATCTTAGGCCTTTTTGGGCTATGGTATCTTTATACAAAAGGATATCATTAAAAATAAGGAAGTGGGTGTATTGTTTTACTTATAGATCCCTTAGAGAGAAATTATTTAGCATCATATAGATTATAATTTCCCTATATGAATAGCCTAACAGAGTATGAAGCTCTAATCCTAGGATTTTATTTTGAATTAAAACACAAGGAAAACAATCTAAGAGTATTAAATGACTAAATTTCAATGCAAACTATCATACCTCAAGAAGTATAAGCATAGGGATTGGGACCTAATCAAAATGTTTAATGCATTTAATATCATCCCCATTCTTTAGGAGGAAAATCAAATAGAAGACTCACTAGCATATATGATAACAAACCTAATCCCATTAGATGAAAATGAGCTACAAGAGTTCTATGTGGAACTTATCCCATGTCCCTTTATCCTAGATAATGTGACAAAGTTTTAGGTCTTTGAGGGTGACCAGTAGATCATCCAATTCCTTAGTAATGAGGTAATATTTCAGGCCCAACTTATAAAAGAGAAAGACAAGGATAAGCATAAGAATTATTTGGATAAGTATGGTATCCCATATATTCATGGGAATCTCATTATAATAATCATTTGATGCATTATACCACACTTTTCAAGAGAAAAGACCCAAGTTTGAGGACCAAAAATGCTGACTCATGAGCCTTGGTCCTAGAAAAAATCCTTAGACAATCAATGTGGGTCTTGATTGGATAAACCAAGAATAAAATCAATTATGAAGGTTATTTTTGATATATAAGAACATCATTCTTAGGCCTATGGATACCTTAAAGTATTCAACATAAGGGTAATCACTCATACTATCCCATTAAAACCCAACCCAAAACCATTCAAGAAAATATAGAGGCCTATAAACATGAACTTAGAACCCTTAATACATAAAGGAGTCAATAAGTTATGGTTTTAATGTATATTTTTCCTAGTAAGCCACTCTACTTGGGTACCCAACATGGTCCTAGTGTGAAAAAACAATGAGGAAATCTGCCTATACATGGACTTCCAAAACTTGAACTAGGCTTCATATAAAGATAACTACCCATTACCCTCCCTATATGAGGTGATCCAAATGGTGAGTGGGTCTCAAATGATGTATTTTTTTGATGGATTATCATGATACAACCAGGTCTTGGTCAACCTAAGACATAACTAAGAATGTTTTCACCACCAAGTGGGGCACATTTACTTATAAATGAATACCTTTTGGGTTAATCAATGTTGGTGCCACTTTCTAAAGGGAAACAAACTTCAATTTCAAAGGAATGATAGTTAAATGTATAATGATATATATGGATGAACTAAATATGTTTTCAAAATATAGATCAAATCATGTACACCACTTAGAAAGGGTATTTTAAAGATGTATAAAGTATGAAATGTCCTTAAACCCAAAGAAGAACGTGTTTAGTGTCACCAAATCTAATATTTTAAATCACATTTTCACAAAATAAGGTATTGCTATCAAACCCAAAACGGTGATGTAATTTCTAAACTTATTATACTTAACATCAAGAAGGAACTAAAATATTTTTTTGGTAAAATCAACCTTGTGCATAAATTTATTTATGGATTTGTTGAAATAGTAAAAACCTTGAATTTAATTTTGAAATGGGATGAAAAATTAGAATTAAATTTAAAATCAAATAAATATTTCTAGGGTATTAAGGATGCTATTATGAAATCCTTCATCCTCATCATCCTAGATTACATGCAAGATTTCTATATTTATCCCTTCACTTCAGAGCACACCACTACCACTTCCTCACCAAATGTTAAAAGGATAAGAATGAACTAGGGATTTTATGAGTAGTAATTTTAAGGATGTTGAGCTTAAATATTCTACCCTTAAAAAACATGCCTACACCATGGTCAAGGTGGTGAAAAAAATGACAAACAATATCCTTTGTAATAAGTACATGTCATTGTCCTAGATCCAACCATAAAATAGATTCTAGGGAAGAATGAGATAGTTTAAATAAGAGGCTAAGAGATGAAAAAAATTATAAGAGTATATATTACAAAACAAGGTGGCCAAACTGGTTAGAGGACAAGGACTTACTTATCTAATAATGGGCATAGGCCTGAAGATTACAATATACTAAGTTGACCAACAAATGGTACTACAATTAGACTAGTACAACCTAATCATGCACATTATACTCTATCAAAATTCACCCCTGAGACTCAACCACATCCAAAAAATATCCATCTATTTTAAGGCTAAATAATATATGATAAATAAGGGAGTTCTCTTCAATATAAACTAAAAAATAATCTACCTCTAGTGTGTATCAGTAAAAGAGACCAAAGAGATAATGGAAAGTTTCCATCAAATATTGGGAGTCAACCATCCCATAAAAAATGCCATGGTGCACAAATTTCATAAGTAATGCTACTAATATCCATGATTTTTAAATATACTCATGCCCATGTCTACTTATACCATCAATGTTAGACCTTTGATAGGATAGAAACACATATAATAATGCCACTTAAACCCATTATGGAGTCTACAACATTTGTACAATGGGGATTGTATTTTATGTGGATCATCAAACCTAATCCATCATTTGGTCATAATTTAATTCTTATGGGTATGGACTATTACACCAGATAGTCTAAGGTAGTTAAAACTAGAATAAGAACCACTACCAAAGTTATCAAGTTCTATGATAATACCATAACCACCCATTTTAGGATATATAATTATTTGGTATGTGATAATGGTCCTATCTTTTAATATGAATAATTCATATAATTGGACCATGATATAGTTCTTATCCAATCACTACCCTCAAGGGAATAGATTGATGGACTCCACTAATAAGAATTTGATTGACACCATCAAGAAATCATATGCAGAAAATCCTTGGGAATAACACTCATTTATAAATTTAACCCTATGGGAAGATCACACCAGGTATAAATAAACCTTCAAAATCTCTCCTTTCTTTCTATTTTATGGATTAGATCCAATCATGTTAGTCACACTCAAGATGCCAACTTATAATATTATGCAATAATTCATGGAATCAGATGATAAGGTGAATTTCAAAACTTTAGCCTAATTTAGTTAGAGGAATCCCAAGATTAATCTATATTTATATTTATAAAACACCAAGATATAATCAAAAGGTGGTTCGATAAGAGGTCAAGGATCAAGACCTTAAAAAACATTGACCTGGTCCTAATATGGGACAAAGCTCATGAAAAGAAAGGTTAGCAATCAAAATAAAATCCCCTTTAGATTGGCCCATACCAAATAACTAAAATCCTAGGCCAAGATTCCTTATAGATCCAATATCTCAAGGGCAATGGGCTACCACTTCCATTAAACATGTAGTTCCTGAAGCATTATTTCTCAACTATCCCTTCCAGTGTAATTTTTGAGTAGCTCAAGTAGAGATGGTAATTTATATTTTAGATAAGTTTACTTTCATTATGAATTTATTTTTATATGTTCCTTTATTTTATTTTGTGTTTTTACCCTCTATATACCTCTTTATTTTTTGGTGTCCCTTTGATGCCCAACGCTATTAGTAACTGCTCCAGGTGAAGGCTAAATCCTAGAAGGATTATTGAGAAATAGGAAGATCCAAGTTGAAACCTTAAATTTAAGAAATTCTAAGATGGTAATAGAAACTTTCAACACTCAATATTTGAGAATTCAATGATTCTAAAAGAAACAAATATATTATATAATAGTTCACATCCTAATAGATCTACCAAGTTGCACTTAAAATAATGTCTCAAGAAAATACCATATTATTTGATCTAATGAAAGATTGGCTAGTTATTCAGAACTTTATCATCATCCATTCACCCATGGATTTGTGATGAACCCTAAATGTAAAAGACTAATAAAATAAGGAAATCATGCATAATCTAAATTTTGAGTCTACCTTGTAAGGGATATATAGGTAATCTCCACCATAGAATTTATAGCGTAGATGGAAGTAGAGTAAGGAGATGAACAAGAAAAAATGCATCTTTATCAAGGTTATGGAATCTAATATGGTAGTATATAAATTACACAAACATTTACCCTCCAATCCATAAAGTAATCAATGCCCCAGATGATTCCTGATAACTAGTCCAATCTCTGCCAGTTGAATAAAATTTAGGGTTGAATGGAGAATGAAAATCACTTTTTACACACACTAGTGGCCATTTATAAAGTAATATCTTATTTTATCACTTGATATTGTAGGAATTTTGTTCCTCATCTCTTCTAGTATGGATAAATTCCCTCTTTGAATCTCTGTGTTGAGTAAAGAAAGGACAATAAACTCATCAGGTTATAAGTGCATGCCATCACTTTCCCTATGGAAGTCATCATTTTTTTTAGCCAACATGACCCATTTTATTTTAAATGGGGGACCCATTTATAAATATAATAAAATAGATATTTAGTATCCTTTATTTTATTTTTGTCAGCTTTGACTACTTAAATATTTAGAATGCATGCCCTTCCCCAAGAAAAAAAAGCCTAAGTTATTTCGCGACTAAGGAATGATTTTTATTTTATGAATTTGGATGCTAACATTATAGGTCTACTTTTGATAGAATTTCCTAGATTTTCCCTCCTTTATTAGAGAGTTAGACCTATTTCACTTCATGACAAATTGAAATCTTAGTGGTTGATGAGTAATTTTTTAAATGTATTGTGTTTATTTCATTTACTTAGTATTTTTTGTGAATTTCCTAGAGCCCAAGATATCTTGAGTGAATGAAAAGGTACCATGTTGTCAAGTTTTAGAGTAGCTAATCCTCAGACCTATCAAACATGTCAAAGTCAAAATTAATGAGAAGCTACCACATCATTGAGTGTTAGATTGGATAGTCCTTATACCTATTAGATATGTCAAGCTTAAGAGAGTGTATATGAATGAGAAGGTGTCATGTCATTGAGTGTTTGAGTGGTTAGTCCCCACACCTATCAAAGATGTTAAAACTTAGGAGAGATTAGAAGAATAATAATTCACCACATAACTAAGTTTCAAAGTGGCTTGTCCCTAGACCTATCAAATATGTTAGATTTTGGGAGAGCCTAATTGAATGAGAAGGTGCCATGCCATCGAGTGTCAAAGTGTCCATAACCTAGACTTGTTAGAGATGTCAGAGTTTAGGATAGCTCAAATAATGAGAAGGTTCCATGTATCCAAGTGTTAGATTGGATAGTCCCAAAACCTATCATATATCTTAGAGCCTAGGATATCTTAGTCAAATGAGATGACACCACATCATTAAGTGTTATAGTGACTAGTCTTCAGACCTATCAAAGATGTCACAACCTAGGAGATCACATCCAAATGAGGTGCCACATTATTGAGTTTTAGAGATGTCATTACCAAAATTTATTAGATATGTTAGAGATTAAGAGAGCTTGGATGAATGGCAAATTTCCTTGCCACTAAGTGTGAGATTAACCAATCCCCAAACTAATTAGAGATGTTAGAGCTTGGGAGAGCCTAGCTAAATGAGAAATTTCCATGTGGCCCAGTAGGTAGATGAAATAGAATCCATATAAGGCTTGAGTAAGGTTATAATAAGGTAAAAATGAGGCCAAATAACTAATCATTATGTGCCATATGTCCCTATATGACACATCACCCTTCCTAATGGAATGCCATGTAGTATGAAGTTGTTCCTAGGTGTCATCCATTAGTAGGAGGACTAGTGAGTAGATGACACATGTCAAAAGATGGGAGTTAACCAAGAAGATTATAAGAGATGTGTTTATGTGCCTACCACATGATGGTAATTAATAAAATAAGAATTAAGGCCTAATTGGTTAGGTTTAGAACATCCCATCACCATTGATATATCTGACTGGTGGCATAAGATCATGGACTTCAAAATCATCTTTGGATTCATAAGTAAAGAGATAAAATTTATCCACTAACTTAAATTTGAATTCATAACAAGTGAGCCACCAAATTACATTAATACAAAGGGTTATATGCATGTAGTTATAAAATATAAATGAAAAATCACTAATGATTACCATTACTACTATTGATAACACTCTAATTCTTGGCTCTATAATTCTTAGAAAAGCACCCCTATATTTTTTCTTTCTATGATCATAATTTCCCTAATGCCTTGCATCATCCTCAAAGCCAAAGGTCAAACCATATTACTAAGCTACCACATTTATGATGAGATTGATCAAATTCAAGCACTATAATGATTTATTTAAAGTGATCGAGTAAGTCCCTATGGATTTATGCTCAGATAATAAACAATAGGTAGAGTTTGAGGATGCACTTTGATCCTAAAAGAAGTGCAGGCTTCATAGAGACATTTCCCATATATTTGAATTTTTATGTACTAACGTTTTTGGAAACCTCTTCCATAATTCCATCCACTTGTAGGATGGGGTCCATGACTAGGTATGCTCACATAACTCTCAACACCAAATTATTGATATCTCTAGCAATGCCTTTATGATATAATACTCCCTCCTAACTTACACCTTATCCTATGATGATTAAGTGGTGATAGTCTAGATGAGGACCTATCAAATATTACATGTCTTCCATGAGTGTGTTGATAACCTAGATGTCAAATGGTTTAATAAGGAGGATATCAATACATACATGGTTTGTAACTTGTGGAAGGAAGCTCAAGTAGGTATGATCTTACCAAACTAATTATTTGGGTCCCAAAAATACTTACAAATCAATTAGTTATGGGTGTCTCTATTACATATGATCATTATATGGGAGGATTGATCAGTTTCAAGTTGGTCAATACCATTGCAGATGTTAGGTAATAATTTATACATGATGAGATACCTATGTGACATTGTCCATGGGATACTCTATTTCAATCCTTAAAATTTTCTTACATGGGTTCCTAGTGGCTCAGTAGTCCATGTGGTATTTTACAATCTATATGGCCACCATTTACATAATAACATTCATGACATATGTGAGCATTTCTTCCCAATGGACTACCAATCCATCAATGAGGGTTTGATCCCTAGATATTGAATTTAATTATGAATTAAATCACTATGATTGAGGAATACTATATTTATAATGAGGACATTAATATATATATTATATTTTTCCATAATAATCCCATCTGCCTATCATATTTCCTTCTAGAACATCTAGTAAAGTAGGTGATTACCTATCAATGGTGGAGGGAATCTTCATGTTTTGAATCCAACATCAGTATAAGGCATGATTGACACTTTTAATCATAATCAATAACCACATATACAAGGCTTTCCCTCAATTTCAAAATATGGTGGCTACATGAAACTCCTTCACCCTAGTAAAATACAAGATCTAGTACTAGGACCCCAAGGGGATAATTAGGTCCCACTTGGCACTATATTCAACTACCTCAATATCAAATATTGTCATCAAGATGAGGATGATGATGAGATATACTTATGTGTTGATAATGACTAGGTGGTTTTGTCCCAAAGCAAAATAAAGAAGAGGAATAAATTTAAGAAGATTTAGGTGAGACCATTAGTGCCTCCTCTAGATTGTATTTGGTCTATAGAATATCCAACATTGACAACTCTCACTATATCTTAAAGGATATTAAAAGGAATTTCACCACCTTCTCCTCCTTGTGATCTAATTCCTACAACATTTCCTAATTATCATGCTTTATATCCTCATCCACATCCTGTAGTCACTCCTCTCACCCTACCTTTACTTTGGCCTCCTTTGGTAGCTCTAGTAGTGTTGAATATTGTCATTGATTGAGGGAGAGTTTGTTGAGAATTATATTTGAGTGTTGATATTTGATATTGAATGTTGTCATTGATGTCAAAGGTTCTTATGAAGATGAATAGTTATTTCATTTTATGTCAATATAATATAGTTGATGTCAAAGGTTCTTATGAAAATACTTGATCAAGTATGCCTCGAGGTATGTGTGTGAAGGGGTTCTGATTGCCAACACAATGAGTATTGTTATTATATGAGAGCTATGATGAAATTTTATTTTTTGAAGCAATACTCTAATGTCATCTTGAGTGAAATCATTAAGAACAAACATAATTGAGTATAGGTCAATAAAATAAATAAAAATCATCTTGTAATACTTTTTTTAGACCTTATGAGATGGTATTTTTAGGTGTCAAGTTGAAATGAGTGATTTTCAAAGAAGAAACTATGTGCTCTAAAGATCTGTGTAAGTAGTTCTAAAGATGCTATAAATGAGATATGAAGATGAGAATGATTTGAAGTCAATGATATATAGAACACTTGATAGTGTTTGATCATCAGAGAGATTATTTGATTTTTTACATGAGGTGTTGAGGACCTCTAAGATGATTATAAGTTCACCTCTTAAGGTCTATGTATCTAGCTTTGAAGATGTTATAGCCAAGCTTTGAAGATCTATAAGTATCTCTAAATAAGTTCTATTGAAGATATAAATAAGAGTCAGTGTATGATGTTGATTGATCATACACAAAGGACATTAGAACATAATAAATTTCTAAGGTTAAGACTATAGAGTGGCTAGAAGGTTAGATTCAAGGCATAATAAGACTTATAGGTCAAGGCTTAGAAAGAAAGAAGAGAGATGGTGGAAAGATGAGGTAATAAGATCAATCTACATGAAATAAGTGAGTATATGAACATTTATAGACGTGATTCAATCTATTTTTAGTATGTGCATGAATTTCTAAGTCTTGGTTTGCAAGAAAAAGTCTAGAAAAAGTTATTTGAGGTTTCTTGAATGCACAAAATGAAGAGCAGTCTACCTAATAGGTTTTTTTTAGTGATTGGTGGCATGAAAAACATATTAATGGGAACATAATATATTCAATGTATATGAGGAAGGGTTATAGTTCAAATTTTCAAGAATTTGATTTTCGAAAGAGGATCTAAGTTAATAAGGGCTATTAGGTCTCCATAGGCCTAAAAGAGGAATAAGGGATAATTGATGTATGGCTAACTTATTATAGTGATTGATTAATGATTAAGGCATGTTATTTTAATATGTTAATAATTATTTAGGGCTGACTTAAGTGATTTTAATATGTATCCAATTTATAAGGATATGACCAAATGACTTGTATAAAATCAAGTTAGTTAGGCCTATTTTGGTAATGCTTAGATTAGCATGTTGAGAGGGTGATCAAAGAGAGAGAGAGAGAGAGAGAGAGAGAGAGAGAGAGAGAGAGAGAGAGAGAGAGAGAGAGAGAGAGAGAGAGAGAGAATAATATGATAAGAAAATGATATAGATCATTTTTAGGTAGAATAGGTCATGCAGATTAGTACAAATGTCATAAATATATAATAGAGGTTTTACAAGAGATTATAAGGGTTATAAGACCTAATCAAGCCATGAAGAGTGTTAGATGAGCGAAGAGAGATGAAGATCAATTTGAGAGGGTTGAAGAGAGAAAATAGCTAAAAGAGTAAATCATCATATATTGTAGAAGTAATAAGGTTTTTTTAAGATGATCAATTAATTAGGTGGCTAGGTTTTTTTGAGTCATCTATGGGGTTAGAAGCTCCTTGTAATTTGGAGATTATTAAATCAAAGTGGGTGCTTGATAAATTAGGGGTTTGTGTTCCTTGCTAGGTTGGTGCTTAGATAAAGACTCTGTTAAGTTGGTGCTTGAAAAATTAGGGTTAGTTTTATAAGTTGATTATATGCTTAACTTAAGATTGATGTTTGTATTATATGACCATAGTCCATTTGCTTTATCTTTGAATTTTTTTCCCCTAGAGAGTTTTCCACATATATGTTATGCTAATATGTATCATTATATTTTGATTTATTGATTATGATTGGTAAAACGTACAAATATGTTAAGATGGTTCATACATAGGTAAGTGGAATTGAATGAAATTTTTTGAATACTAATTTACCCCCTCTTCTCAGTCATCTTGTTTCCAATAATTGGTATTAGAGAAAGTCTTTTAAAACAAGATTAATAGCCTAAAAGAGATCCTAAGAAACAAGGTTGACTAGTCATCCAGCTCAAGGTGTTTTCTCTACCAACAAGGCTATGTTATTAAATATATCTAACTATGGCTTTTGTAATGTTAAAATGAATATATATCTAATTTGACAAGGACATGATATTTGGTAAACATTTATGGATGATTATATTACACCTCTAATTACACCAATAGATGCAATAGATAAGAAGGCTAGTGAGAATAATTCTAAGCCAATGAATTCCATTATGTGTGGACTATTAGAGCTAGAGATTGTAAAAATAATTCATTGTGTTTCAGCCAAAGAGATATGAGATAGATTGAAGACCATCTATGAAGGTGACACCAAGTTAAAGATGGCTAAGTTATAAACCCATAGAAGATAGTTTAAAATCTTGAAGATGAATGAAAATGAATCCATTGTATCCTACCTTTTGAGAGTTGATGAAGTTGTCAATATCATAAGAGGATTAGGAGAATAAGTGAAATAATCTACTATTGTCCAAAAGGTATTAAGATCACTAACTTCTAAATTTGATTCTAAAGTATTTTTAGTAAAAGATATGCATGATTTGGACAAGATAAAGATGGATGGGATTCATGGCATCTTGAATGCCTATGAGATGAGATGAAATGAAGGAAGAACTCTCAAGAAGGAAGTTGATTTTAGGGTTGAAAATAAATCAAAGGCCAAGAAGGATAAAGATGAGGTATGTTTAGATATTGATGATGATGAATTGATTGAAATGTTTGCTAGAAAGCTAATGATATGTTCAGGTAAGTACAAAGGTAATTTTCTCTTCAAGTATTTTAGTTATGGATAAATTAAACATTTTTAAAACAAGTGTCCTCATAAGTAGAATACTAAGGATGATGATGTATATAGCAGATCATATAGGTCTAACAAGAGCAAGAAGAGTTTTAGAAAGAATGAATGTGAGAATAAGTCATTTAAAAACAAAAAGAGTTTTTATACCATAAAATACATCTCATTTGATGTGAGTGATTTAGACACATTTAAAAATTAAGATAATAAGAATGAATCTAAATATCAAAATAATGAAACTCTATTATAGGTATAGCATCAGAGAATGAAGCTTTCTCCAAAAGAAATGATTACATGATTTTTGGAGGTACAAGTAATGAATCAAATGAAGAAATATATAATTATAATGAATAAGGAGAAGCTAAAGTGGATCTTGAAGTAGATCTCATGAGTGCCCTGAAGGATCTAAATATTGTGAAGAGAAATAATAAGAAACTAAATTCATTAGTTCAGGACTACGAGGAGTAGACTAGATTGTTTGAGGAAAAGTTGAGTAACACTACCAAGGAATATGAAGAGATCATCCAACAATTTGAAACCCAAAATGAGATTATGGAAGAAAGCCTAAATTATAAATAAGAAGTATGAAATAGATATGAAACTGAATTATAATCTCTAAGAGATGAGTTGGTTCAAGTATCTAGTAAGGTGAAGAAATTTGTGTAGTTTGAAAAGATCACTGAGGCTCCAAATGATATCTTTAGTACTAAAAATTTTGTAAGTGACAAGGTAGGTCTTGGATTCAAATAATACCAAAATAAGGTACCTCAAGTTGAGAAGAAGACTATTGAATACAAGAATGTCAAAAAACTTATTAGATAATTGAATGCTACAAGGTATGATAATTTTTTCAATGGTTACTATTTTACATGTAATCAGTTTGGTCATAGAGAAAGAGAATGTATAAGACACTCCAAAAATGAGTACTCATACAACTATGAAAGGATAAGTAATTGGTTAAAGAGAGATAACAATCATCATCAAATAAATTATATGTATAAGATGGTTTATTATAGATAGCATAAAGTAGGACACATTGCAATATTCTATCCTAATAGAGTTATAAGTTCATCCACTCAAGATAAGAAGGTTCATAGTGATGTCACTAAGAAATGGATCAAGAAGACAAACTCTATAGATAATGTAAAGGTGGACCAAAATACTAAATAAGAAGTTTGTGTGAAAGATCAAAGTATAGACAGTCATTGCTCAAGCCACATATTAAGAAATAAGAAAGGTCTTGGTTCTCATATGATTGATCAAAGAAGTAAGAATGAAGAATTGGCTAAGAAGAAGAAGAATGACAAGGTAAGTCATGATCATCTCATAAACCAAAGTGGAATGTTTACTAATATAGAGCATAAGTTATAAGTGAAGGAATGTTTAGAACACTTGTTATCTACATGTGTTGACAAGATAGTTAAATAAACGAAGAAGGATGAGAAGATGGATGATGAAAATTCCAAGTCAAATAAGCCTATAAATCCAATCAAGTATATAAGGATGTTGAAGAATATTATGCCTAATAATGATATGGAGATTCAGGAATCTCCTAAGTTCATATTATTTTATATCACTATGAAAAAGGGGTGGATCCATTAAGCTTCATCTCAAGATTATTTTATCAACAAAAGCATGAGGTTGCAATCAAAGAAACTTCAAAGATAAAATGTATATAATTGGCATATAAGAGGTAAGCTTTTAAGATCTATTTGTAGGGTTGAGCCTAATATGTGAATACCAAAGGAGAGTATTTATTATTATGTTGGTATTAAGAATGGGATAGCCATGTGTTTAGTCAAAGATTTTGGTATCTTCTTTAGCCATGTCAAAGAAATGTATGTGATCTTGAGTTCTTAGTTATTTTAAAGAAAATATGTTTGGTCTAAGGGGGAGATTGTTAGCTTTGTGTTCTTTTTCAAAAGAGTGATTGCTTTTGATATGCATGGAGATAAGGAGATATTGTATCTGAGATAATTCATAAGTTATCTTTGTTGTTTTTTGTTAAATTAGCTAGGAGAGTAACTTGATTGAGAAGTTTCTAAGAGTGGTTGCCATATTTTTTGAAGATTATATGTTATCTAGTGTCTTTGATAGATAGTATCATCTCACAGGAGGAGAAAATTATGATTCTAGTAGTTGAAAATGATCCTTGATGTCTACCACTAACAAAATCATGGTGGATGCTTGGTTTGAGGGGGAGATATTCAAGTAAGTTGATGATATTAATCTATTTTGAAGTGGTCTTGTAATATATGTTCATTCTGAAATAGATGATAGTTATGGAAGACCTTTGTCATTAGTGTCAAAGGGGGAGAAAGATAAAAAAAAGTTCTAAATGATTAGAAAAGGATGAGAGTATGAGAGAAAGATAAGAAAAGGCAACAACCATATCTAAGAGATTATTGGCATCAAGAATGGTTGGTAGAGTTTTCTAAGTATGTTTTCCATCAATGACAAAGGGGGAGATTATTAAACATTTCCATTGATTGAGGGAGAGTTTGATGAGTATTGTCTTTGAGTGTTGAGATTTGATATTTAATAATGTCATTGATGTCAAAGGTTCTTATGAAGATTAATGGTTATTTAATTTGATGTCAATCTAATACAGTTAATGTCAAATTTTCTTGTGTAAATTTTTGGTCAAGTATGCCTTGAGGTATGTGTGTGAAGGAGTTTTTATTTCCATCATAGTGAGTATTGTTATCATATAAGAGCTATGATGAGAGATTTATATTTCAATCAATGTTATAATGTTAGCTTGAGTAAAATCATTTAAAATAAACATAAGTGAGTATAGGTTAGTACATAAAATAAAAATCATGTTGTAATGCTTTATATAGACCTTGTGAGATGGTATTCACATGTGGCAAGTTGAAATGAGTTAGCTCTGTAGAAGAAACTATGTGCTCTAAGTATCTATGTAAGTAGTTCCAAAGATGATATGAATGAGATAAGAAGATGAGAATACTCTAAAGTGAATGATCTCAAGAACACTTGATAGTGTTTGATCATGAGAGAGATTATTTTAGTTTGTACATGAAGTGTTGAGTACCTCAAAGATGATTAGAAGGTCAGCTCTGAATATCTATGTATATAGATCCAAAGATGCTAAAATCAAGCTGTAAGATATGTAAGTAGCTTCAAATAATATATCATTAAAGCTATATAAAAGAGTCAGTGTATGATTTTGATTGAGAATGCATAAGGGACATTGGAACACAAGAAATTTCTAAGGTGAAGACTATATAGTGGCTAGAAGGTCATATTCAAGGCACAATAATACTTATAGGTTAAGGATTATAAAGAAAGAAGCTTGATGGTGGATATATGAGGTAACATGATAATTTTACATGACATGGGTGAGTAGATGAAAATTTAAAGAGGTGAGTAATGTTTTTTCATTATGTACATGAAGTTTTAAGTTTTGGTTTGTAATAAAAAGGCTTTAAAAAGTCCTTAAAGGTTTCTCGAATGCAAAAGTAGTCTACCTAAAAGGTTTTATTAGTGGTAATTGGAATGCATAACATATACATAAGAAAATAATATATTAATGATAGATAATTATGGGTTCTAGCTCAAATTTACAAGTGTTGATTTCTATAAAGAGGAGCTAATTGTTATGAATGATCATTAAGAGTGAAAGTTAGTATAAACCCTTATAATACCCTAATTGTGACCTAATGTTGGATATATTGTTAAAAATAGATTATAAATGGTTTTATATGGTTAAAAAAGTGATTATATGTTGAATTAAACTCTATTAGGAATTTTTAGGTGTGTTTGGTTTCTTAGGTGAGTGAAAATATCCTAAAAATGTTCTTATCTTTTAGAAATTTGCTCTAGCAAACAACATTGATCGAGTCAATAGTGCTAAGTGGATAAAAATAAAAGTGTGAGACTTATAATATATGTTCATGAATATTTATATATAGGTTATATATCTCAAATATACAAATTTTATGATCCAATTTGGCTAGTCACTAATAGACCTTATGGTGCAAATAGTGAGGAAATCAAACAGAACATAGAAAATGTTTTTTGATATGTTTTCATGTAAGAATGATTAATTGAAATGAATGATGGTGTTTTTTGGGTATTTAATTATATATCCATGATTTATATAAACTTGGAAGTTAGTGTGAGAGGTTGAAACATTGAAGCCAAAATGGATTATTTGGATTAGTAGAGTATGTGAGAGAGAAGATCAGAAGATTGGTTTAAAAGGCCAATAGTTATAATTAGATCTCATGATATGATTAATTTCGGTTTTTTTAGGATGATTTTATATCCTTTAAATACATTAAAATGCCTTTAATATATTCAATCATGTTTCAAATGTTCATATTTCTTTGAGTGTGTTTTGGAGTCAACTGGCAATTCTGAGTGAACATCTTGTAGAGGAGTGTTTGAGCCTATTTACCTTGAGTTGAAGAATAAAAAAAAAGTTTTTTATGATCCTTAGGTTAGGATGTTTTTTAATTAATAATGTTTTTCCATGTCTATTTGTAAAAATTGAGTATATACCTTATTTTTTGAAGGTAGAGTTTCTATATATGCGTAGGCCTTTTATAAGCAATTATTTAATAAAGGGTTCAAGTGGTAGTTGGACTTAAAAAGTGTTGTATACCTAAAGTGAAGTTGGATAAGGTATATTATAGTGGTTTATGACTTTTTAATACCATGTGATGTGTTTTTATATGCTTTAATAAGGATAAAAGGGTAACATGTTGTTAAGAAGGCCTACTAGGTCTCCATAAGCCTAAAAGAGGAATAAGCGATAATTGATGTATGGACAGCCTATTGTAGTGATCGATTCAAGATTAAGGAATATTATTTTAATATTATTTTTCCTATTTATAATTACCTAAATTATTTGAATATGTAGTTTACATAGAAGGATATGATCAAATGACTTGTATAAAAGCAAGGTTGTTAAGCCTATTTTGGAAGTGCTTAAAGAAAAATGTGGATAGGGTACTTAGATAAAGGGAAAATAATAGGATAATTGAATTATATAGATCATTTTTAGTATAATAAGGTCATTAAAACCAGAATATATGCCATGAACATCTAAAAAAACCTATACAAGAGAGGATCAAGGTTAGAAAACCTAATCGAGGCATGAAGAGGGATAGATGAGAAAAGAAAGTTGAAGATCGGTTTAAGAGGGTTGAAGAGAGAAAAGATCTAAAATAAAATATCATCATATTTTATAGTATCAAAAAGGGTTTTCTAAGGTGATCAAACAATCAGGTGGCTAAGTTGGTGTTGAGTCATATAGGGGGTTGGATCCTCCTTGCAAGTTGGATCTTTCTAAAGACAAGTGGTTACTTGGTAAATTAGGAGTTTGTGTTCCTTGTTGGGTTGGTGTTTAACTAAAGACTCTATTAAGTTTGTGATTGATATATTAGGGTTGGTTCTCTAAGTTGAGTGGGTGTTCAACTAAGGATTGATGTTTATCTTATAGGACTATAGTTCATTTTCTTCATCAATGGGTTTTCTACCCCTAAAGGGTTTCCCACGTATATAATATGTTCATATGTTTCATGTTATTTTGATTTATTGCTTATGATTGATAAAATATACTTACATGTAGGATGGTTCATACGTATTCAATTAGAATTGAACAAAAATTTATAATGAATAATTAACCCCTCTCTAAGTCATCTTATTTACAACAAGTATTTCAGTCATGATAGATGCACACCCAAGTTACTTGATACTAGGTAGTCAAGGTGTATCCATCTCAACTACCAACACCTCAACACTAGGCCACATATACCATGAGGTTTAATGTGGTCAATAGTCTAAGGTAAAGCCCAAATTAAATCTCATAATAGGTACCCATCTAGGTTCCCCCACTCACACCTCCAACTTCTCCCATTTCCCTTCTACCCCTCACTCCCACCACTTTCAAACTCCTAGTCTTGATACCCACTAGTTCTTTTATAATCACACAAACCTCTCAAGTGTTGCCTCTTATTTTCCCCCTTACACCCTATCCATCATTTAACCAAGTACCTTTAGCCTCAATACTCTCAAGCATCCTTGAATCTTTTTTTCCCTCTGCTCCATCTATATCATAACCCAGAGTCATCTTATTGCCTTCCTTAGGTATGCCTTTATCAAAGAGTGTAGCTATGACTATTATGAGCATACCACTTATAGTAAGAACACTCTTATTTCCCACTTTAGTCATCTTAATGCTTATCTCAAATTATCTATGTCCTCCACCATCATCACCCAAAACTCTTGTTATCCTAGTTGGTCCATCTACTATAGCATCCAGGTTTAACCTAGGTAAGAGGATAAATAATAAGTAGAAGAAAAATCACAATATATATCTAGTTCAAAGTACTTATGCTCCAATTCAACCTCCTCCATAGGCCTAAAAATTTCCTTTGGCCCTAGTCATATCACCTTAATGTCTTACTTCTCAAAACCTTATTTCCACTACCCAAAGTACCACAAGCATTGATTTAAAGTATCCCATCTCTTACCTATTATTTAATGACCCTTTCCTAGGGGAAATTACTCCTCAAGTAAACTTAACCCAAGAATAGTGGAAGGAAAAAATGTTCTCTTGGGCCTCCTTTTCCATTTTCCCTCCTTTCACTCCTATGCCCCCTCTACCTCGACTGATTTCTTCATTTACTCCCTCTAATTCCTCTATCTCTCCCAAAATTCATCCTCCACCTTTAACTACCATTTCAACCACTCCTCCTACACCAGTCATAACGTAGGGAATGATCTCAAGTTCATAGGTATCATCGATGACTACCCATGGTAACTCAGATGTGAAATAGAGCTTTGACCAAGCCTAAATAAGCATGATAAGGACACCAATGAAAAAGGTTGTCTAGGAGAGGAACCTAATGGTTTAGTAGAACCATCAAGATTTATTCTCCCTGACCAAGGTAAGGACTTCTATCGGGGAAGAAAGGATGGCCAAAGAACCACTATCCATTCTTTGGGTGACTTATGATATGTAAAAAATGCTCCTCAAAGACATTCATAACCAGATTTAAAATTTAAAATCACAAGTGAAGAGCACATTTATTTATAAGGTAATCAATAAGGTCAAGTATGTCATCTTACTACTCTTTTCATTCATTAGGAATGTAGTGTAAACTCTGGTTGAGACCAACATACTTATCCATTGGATTTAGGCCTACATGGAAAGGATTACATAGATCAATGGAAGTGAAGGAAGATGTAAGTGGTGATCAACAAAGGGATGTTATTAGAGCTAAAAATCATGTTGACCTCAGACTTGGGGTTGTATCAGATGTATGCTAAGAACACAAGTGTTGTAATGAAGGAATGGTTATCCATGGCTTGAACTGAAATATGAACCTTAAAAGTGGGAAATAATAAGATATTGACCTCTTTTAAAGAGTTATATATATATATATATATATATATATATATATATATATATATATATAAAATTCCACATAGATGGTACCCTTCTTGATTGAGGTGAATTTAGTATCCACATAGGTCAATTCAACTAGGTCATGAGGGATACATTTACCAGAGAAAACTAGGAAGGGGATTAATTAGTGTTGGATCTATCAACACAGTACATGGAGAACATTAACTAGGTGTCTCAAGTTGATATATTGGTGACTCAAGTTGATGTAATCTTCATGGACATCCCAATAAACCTTGCCAATCTAGACAAGGATTTTAACCTTGTGACACCAAGTCAAAGAATGTAGGATCCAAACCTTCTCAACCACCTCCTCATATCAATTAATTTCTCCCCTATAAATATTTTATAGGTTTATAGTTATTTTCTTGTTTTAAATATTGAATTACAGTTGTAATTGTAATGAGTGGCCATCATGACCTAGGGTGGGATCCTCATTTTTTAGAGGCGAGGCCCATCCTCATCTAAATAAGGAAGAATAATATTATAATATAGTGTCAACTAAAATTTCTCAAAAGTGTTTTCAAATTATAGCCAATATTTCACCTACTTTTCCTTCATCTCTCTAGATCGTAAAGTTAGCCCATATTGATTATTGCAACACGACTTGTAATTAATACAATATCTATTTTCTATAAGAGTATTTTCTTTATCTTTCAATTCTTTTTCATCTCCATTCTTAAATGGCATTCAATGTTAGGTTAATTGGATTAATAATTTACTATATTATGTTTGTTTTGGTTATAATGTGCTTATATATTACAATCATTGTATGAGTTCTCTTTTTTCCTTTTGTAGTACTAATAATTTGTGTGTTAATCTATAATTTATCATATGGGGTTTATGTGTATTCTATTATAATCTCCTTGTACTCGTCTTTAGTGAGAGATCATATTGAAGGCACACTCTAGGTTCCCTTAGAATCTTCCCACTATATGTTATTGGAGGTAAAATTTTATTAAAACTCAATCTATAGTTTAATAATTATGGAAGAGTCACTTGGTTCAATGATAAATGCATTGAATGCATTCTAGATCTGGAGGCTCCCTTTTTGGCCTTACCATTCCTTCTCATTTGTGTTTGTTATTTAAAATTGAACTAATATTTACCCTTGTATTTATAAATAGAAATATTAATACTCAAACAATCATAACATTTTTTGACCTTGTATATGGAATTTAGATTGAAATTTCAGTGGGGATATTGTATATTTTGGAGGCTATTT
>JARHVA010011239.1:0-78609 GCA_037957365.1 Torreya grandis | reverse complement strand
GAAGAAGAAGAAGAAGAAGTAGACTAATTTCTAATCTCTCCATATATTCAACCTTTCACTTCTAATTTCTCCTATCTAATTAATAAAGCCTTTTCCAAAACATATCTTCATTGTTGTGCTTGGAAAGGATTTGGTAAGGGACTTTATGAAAAAGGACCTCATGAATTTTCCATAATCAAAACTCAAAAACCTCATGAGTTATTTGGGCTTGGGTTTGAACCACAAAAAGAGCCCACCTCACTAAAACCTATTGATACCCTCATGGAAGAAACTCCATCCTCACCTAGTTCATCTTCCCAATCCAAAGACTACAACATCATTCCATCCATTTTTTTTTATCAATACCATTAGTTTAGGCCCAGTGACCTATCAGCAAGGTGGCCAAGACAAACCTTTCCCCTCATCCATCCTAAAATGATCAACCACAATTCACCCACCACTCATACCATTCAACATCAAAACAATGATTCCATTCTCACCTACCTCAGTGTAGGAGATTCATCTATCCATAAATATCTCCCTCTTGAAAACTAAACCATGTGAAATGAATCAAATATTGACATTAACTTGGAGACATATGAGGATCCTTATATCATCAAACTTGGCCAATCCTTAAAATCATATGAGTAATGGGATTATCCCACCTTCCTTCAAGACTATAACATCACATTCTCATGGTCTTATCAAGATATGCCCAATATTGAACCCTCTATCACTCTCCATAACATTGTTACCTGCCTTAAGGCTAAGCTGATATGGAAAAAGATTTGCAAAATGCACCATCACATAGATCTTCTTATCAAATAATAAATTCAAAATATTATATCCATCAACTTCATTCAACCCATTGACTATCCATAATGGGTCTCTAACATTGTTCCCATTACTAAACCCATTAGGGGACTCTATCTTTGTGTAGATTTTTATGACCTTAACCTTGCATGCCCCCAAGATGACTTTCCTTTACCCAACATTGACCAGCTAGTTGATCTTACCATAAGCCATGAGATGTTATCCCTCATGGATGTATTTTCAAGATATAATTAGATCCTGATCTCCCCTCTAATCAACATAAAATTGCCTTCATTACTCCTTGGGGAATCTTTTACTATCTAGTCATGCCTTTTAATTTAAAAATGTAGGAGCAACTTATTAATGAGCCATGACCTATATATTCCATGATCTTATACATAATATTGTAGAAGATTATGTGGATTATCTCCTTGGGAAATCTAAACACTGGAAGGATCATCTAACTGTTCTTGATATCATTTTTGATTTTCAAATCCAATTCCATGTCTGGCTCAATCCCAAAAAATACATTTTTGTGGTAATCTCTAAAAAGCTCCTTGGTTTTATCATTTCCATTTAAGGAATTAAGATTGATCTGTTAAGGGTCAAGGCCATGCTAGAAATGCCTCCTCTAACAAACCTTAAACAACTTTAGAGTCTACAGGGAAAACTCCAATCTATTCATCACTCCATATCCAAACTATCAGATAGGTGCTAACCCTTTCGCCATCTCCTAAAGAAAGACACCTCCTTCAGATGGACCAAAGATTGTCAAAAATCCTTTGATTAACTCAAGGAGTACTTGCTTTCTCTGCCAGTTCTTATCCCACCTAAGGATGACCAAAATTTGTTCCTTTACATATCCATAATTGATCACTCTTTAGGAGTAATTTTGGCTCATCAAGATGAATAAAATAAAGAGCAAGCCATATATTATATTAGCCACACACTTCTAGATTATGAGACATGATATTCCCATCTTGAAAATCTTTGTCTTGCTCTCATTTTTTTCACCTCTAAACTCTGTCATTACCTTCTCAATCATAAAACATACATTATTACCAGCACTGAGCCACTCAAGTATATACACTCCAAGCCATACCAAAATTAGTGTATGGATAAGTGGCTCATGCTTATAGCTGAGTTAAATCTTAATTTTATTCACTAAAAATCTATTAAAGAGTAGGTCATCATCGACCAATTCATTGTAGCTCCCATCCTAGATAACCAACCCATTCTATTGACCTTTCTAGATGAGTCTATTATGACTCTTTCTCAGGAAGACCCCCTTACCAAATGACCATGTTTTTCAATGGCTCTAAATGACAACATAGTGGGGGTGTGGGTGTAATTATTATTCCCATTCATGGAGAACCTCTCCCACTTTCCTTTAAACTCAAATTTGAATGTACTAACAACATGGTGGAATACAAAGCTTTGGTCATTGGCCTCTAAACTACTCTCACCTTGGAAATCAAAACTATTTTTGTCTTTGGTGATTCCCAACTCATGATCAACCAAGTCAATGGATCTTATCAATGAAAAAATGATATTTTGCAAAAGTATAAAATTCTTGTTGACAACCTCTTAACATATTTTGAACATTACCATATTCAGTTGGTACCCTGATCTACTAAAAGATTTTTAGATACAATGCCCTCCCTTGCCTCTCAAATTCCCTCTCAACCTACTAAATCTAAAGTTTTTGTTACCATCCATCACTTCATCAAACCTTCATATATTAGTTCAGACCTTCCTACCATTTTTAGTGTGGAGGCATCTTCTTCAGACGTCTAGTATAACCAAACTTTTAACTACCTTAACCTTGGCATCATTCCACTTGAACTCTCAAAAAGTGCCTAAAAAGCCTTTATTCAGGGCATCTCTCATTATACAATACTAGGGGGAATCCTTTACGCATGTGGCTTTAAAAACCTTCTTTTCCATTGTCTGCAAAGTCATGAGATTCCCCATTCTACCAAGGAAACTCATGATGGATTCTATGGTGGGCACTTTTGTGGCTTCACTATCACTAAAAGGATCCTATGCCTTTGCTACTACTAGACTACCCCAAATTATTACCATTGTGACTATGTAAAGAAATGTGTTAAATTCCAAAAACATGATAGCTTACATCATCCACCTACTCATGAAATTTTAAATATCCAAAGATTACTGGCCCTTCTCATAGTGGGGGCTTCATCTCATTGGAGAAATCAATCTTCATTCATCTCAACAACACCAGTACATCATCACCACTACCTAATATTTCACTAAATGGGTGTAGGTCATTCCCCTTATCTCAATCAAAGCTAAATGAATTATCAATTTCATCAATCACCATATCATCTATCATTTTGGTGTCCCTCACAAAATCATAACTGATAATGGGAAATACTTCAAAAACAAGAAAGCTCAAGCCCTCTATGATGCTTTTGGCATCAAGCTTAGTCATTCCTCCCCTTATCATCCATAGGTCAATGGATAAGCAGAAGACTCCAACAAAACCCTAATTAAAATGCTAACCAAAGTTGTAAGTCTTTTAGATCAAGATTAGTACTTGCACATCTGATTCACTTTGTGAGCCCATCACACTAGTATTTAAATGTCCATGGGTTCTACACCTTTTTCCCTGGTCTTTGGCATAGATGTCATCTTAACTCTCGAAGTCTAGATCACTTCTCTTTACATATCCTTATAAGGCATCATTTTTGAAGATAATATCAATAAGAATGCCTTGCACACCTTGAGTTACTTGACAAAAATCTCCTTGTTACCCTTAACCATCTTCACGTCTACCAAGAGTGTATCACCCATGCTTATAAAAAACATCTAAAAGAAAAAGAGTTCAATATTGGAGACCTCATCCTTAAATAAAACCAACATCTAACGAATATGGAGAAAATAAAAAAGGGTAAGTTAACTTTTAATTATCTTGGACCCTATATCATTACCCATAAGTATGGATTAGGAGCTTATCATTTGTCCCCTCTTGAGGGCAAACTAGCATGTGAACCTCTCAATGCTTAGCATCTTCACCCTTCCTAATCTTAAGGAAGATCTAATAAAACTTGTTGTCTAACTTAATCTCATCCCTTGGTTTATAAACTTCTCCCCCCTTACACTATTACCCTATTCTTCTTGGGGGCCTGTGATTACAATAGACTCATGTGATCTATCATAAGTTGTGGGCTAATCTTAAACATGGGTACCATGGCTCTACCCATGGCATTGTTCTCAGGGATACTTTTCATCTTTAACTAGATGGAATCCCATTGTCACTTGTTTCCCCCAAACCACTTTCCATTACCACACAACCAAATTTTTTGGTAAAAATTGTACCCCTATAAGGTCAACCTCTAAGTTTTGATAGATGGTTCCATGTCTAAAAAAACATTCAAATATTCTTTATGGGATATAAAATATTATTTGGGTCCATTTTCTTATAGACAGATCTCTCCCTCAAAGGATGGTTGCTAAATGTAGTCAAAAAGATAGATCGATCCCTCGAAGGATAACTATCAAACACTTATTCATAATTAGACCACTCCCTCAAAAGATGGCTAAGCCAAAATGTTAAAAATAATCTATTCATACAAGCTACAATTGGCTCAAGCAAAGTACTCAAAGCTTCTTGCATTAATCAACTTCACTCTTTTCATTAAAGCAAGCAATAAAAGGGCTGAAAGAAATCTATCCCATAAAAGGGCTGCAATTAGCTCTCTTATACAAAATTATATTTGTAGACTTCCCGCATCGATCAGTCTACACATTGTAAAGACATGGACTTGTCTGTTCATGTTCTTAGGTCACCTATCCATATTAGGTTCCTACATCATCATTTTTCCCTCCATTTACCTATCATCCCCATTTCATATATACCCTCTATAAATTAAAAGATGATGAGCTCACTTGGCATCTTGCATTCATGATGACACCTTTTCACTAAAATCACGCTAAGTCAAAGTGTATAAAAGGTTTATTTTAAATAAGATCAATCCACCTTGGGTTTACAGTGTCCAAGCCAATACACATTTTTCTTATTTTCTATTATATTGGCTCATGAGGACATTATCTCTCATCATTCCTTTTATCATATTTTGCTCATTACCTGCACTTGCTTTATGTGTTTTCATTAAAATTTTAATTCTTACCTACACTTATCACAATAATATTAAAAAAAACATGATCCACAATTAACAATATCTCATGAACAAGAGAATCAAAATGAACACATCATACCAACCATTTTCTTTCACAAGTTACATCACATTCACACATTATTACAATATCAAAGCATGTACATCATAATAATTAAACACACATTAGAGTCTATCTATATATTCCAAATCACATCCTCATCAAACCATATATCATCACATGCCTATACTAAGAACAAAAATCTAAATAATCATCATAATCATAATCAATCCTCATCTACAACATCAATCCTAAATAAAAAACATCAAAGATACTCATCAACATCAATCCAAATCACCACAACATAAGAATACATCTCATAAAACATAAAATGATAATCATCATAAATTATTTGAATCATCCCATATAAATCATCTAAATCATATACATCAATACATGTATATATCTCTTGCTCATGTACATCTCATATCGATGATGCACAGGTAGGTATTAAATACATAAATACATATCAAGAATATACATACATTCCAATCATGGACCTACACCTAGAGTACCACTACCACTAGCCCCATCTATACTTGTACCTAGTGGTGGTGCCCTTGGGACCCCTGTTTGACCCACTGTCACTGCCCACTGACCTAGGGTACCATGTATGACCCCACCGCCCATGCTAGTTCTATAATTAATAAATATCATAGCATGGGAAAAATGATAAAATACCATCACCTCATAATAATGAAGCTCCTATATAGTGGATAAATAACGTGCTCATGACACTAAATCTACTAGCCCTATTGTTGTTATTATTTTCACACCCACACCAATCTGCCCCTATAATGTGCCTATCTGGCCCTATAGACTAGCTAACTACCCTATAAATTAATTATTTGGGCCTATTACTAGTCCCTCTCTATCATCATAGCCCCCACTTATCCCTATAGATCCATAATCTAGCCTTTTAGCATGGCCACCTATCCCTATAATGTTATAATATGGGCTTGAGTTGTAGCCAATGCCACAACTACCTGTGGATCACCCTGTGTAGGCCCCTATGTAGGATCAATATCCATGGGTCTAAGACCCCCATTATCCCAACTAGAATTGACTACCACATATCTACCCTGGAATTATGTAGGATAATCAGTTGTGATGCCTACATGGTTTCTCACTCTATCAGGAAGCTCCTCATAAACTAACTCCTCCTCCTGTGGTTGTAGCTCTGGGAGTAAAACCTCTACATCCTCCCTCCTATACTATGAAAAATTAGTAGGAATCTACCATATACCCATTTCCAACTCTTCACTAAGTATGTATGGTAACTATACCCAACCCACATAGTCCAAGTCATGTATGCCCTCCAAACTATATCTCTAGGTGCCAAACCCTCTAAGGTATATCAAAACCAATCAATAATCCTCACACCACCACTAACCCCTATCATCTCCCCATCCATCCTCCAAAAATAAAACATAAATCTATATTTTGTTGACAAGAAACCATCTAAAGGTAGGCCCAATTGTCTCAACACCCATATATGATCGTACACCTAGTAATGGAGTACAAACCCCATGTTGATCCCATAACACTGGTGTGTTTGAAGCCCCATAACTCTCTATATATCTGAAATTATAACACTTGGGCCCATCTGAAGATCATCCTCCCATGTACCAACTCCATAAGTACCCCTAGTAGAACACAAGGAAACCCCCCTCCAACTAAATTTATTAGATCATAACAAGTCATTGCTAGCTACATAATCATTAATAGGTGCCTCTCTCTTGGGGCCCACTAGTATAATGACCTAATGTTGAATCCACCTAAATGAAACTATGCATATACTCTGTCATCCCTATATAAGTAATCCATGCACTGATCAATCTCCTTTCTCTCTATATGGTAGATAGGGTTTCCACAAATAGGTAAGCATGTGATCTAGTGTACATCCTCTAACAAGATGCTCATCTCCTCCATCGATAACTAGAATGTTTTAGTCACCAAGTACCATCTCTCGATGAGGGATACTATCATCATGACATCTCTAGGAAGGTGATGGTAGTGGCACATTGATCTAAAACTAACTGCCTCCATGTATCTCCAATCCTCTACCAACATAGCATCTCACACCTTTGCAAAGATCTTGAGCACTCGATCCTATAACTGGATCTGCTCTCATGCCTACAACACAATCATACCATGAATTATGTGACAACCTCTACCTATTCATATTATGGATATTAAATGCTAGTATACCTACTCAGAATATCCCATCTTTCCTAAATTACAAAAAACAATTTCATACCCTTCATGGGTTTCACACACCTCACCTATACGATCCTAATCACTCATCATCTCTTTCTAAATGGTTATTTACACACACACCTACCTCTAATTTCTAGCCAAGTTCCAACTATCTATACAAAGCTTCACACTCCTCCTAAACAAACCTTCTTATTTTATCCCATCTATATACCCCACAAACATTTCATCCCTTAATCACTTATTACCTTTGTAATCATCCTATACTCCCCTTACCCATATAACCAATATTTCTCTTCTCCATCCTATTAACCTATGAAACATTAACCCTTTCTCAAAATGTTTTTTCATACATTATTCACATCTTAACCTATCTAAATAAGAAATATTAATAATCTTTAATTTATCAACTTCCTTAAACATTAATAAACATTGCTAAACATTACTATTTAAAAACATTAAAATAAAAACTATAGAATCGACAACTATAAAACTAACATTCAACAACCATTTGCAAATCCAACAGAATTATATTTTTATAGCAATCAATTAATAAACAACAAACACCCCCAAGCCTCCTTCCCATTATTACCCAACAAAGCCTTTTTCCTTGACCATCAATAGATCTCCCAATGATTGATAGTCTCTTTAGGGCGTTTTTTACCCCTAGATTCAACTATCGCTGATTGGATCAACCATTGATAGTCACTATTAATTAACCATCAACAATGAGTGTTAATCCCCTAACCTCCCCAACAACACCCTAAACTACCCTATATCTCCTTTCCCATAATTTCTAAATTTCCTCTACACCCCTACATACCAAAAACACCCTAAACTACCCTATATCTCCCTTCCCATAATTTCTAAATTTCCTCTACACCCCTACATACCTTTTACCACTCTCAGATTCTCCCACATTCCCATACACTATCACACACCCTCAAAACCTTAGAAAAAGAACCCTAGGACATATTCTACTAGTGAAATATACCATTAACATGTAATCTCTATCTTATTTTCACAAATTATCATCGATGTCAAATTAAAAAAAATAGAACCTACCTCTTTTCATGATCGGTGGTAACATCTCAATCCATGCCCATTCACTTGATCGTGAGCATCTCCAGCATCCATCTCAATCCCAATCAATCACTTGCAAGCCAATCTAGTCTTGACACCTCAATGTACTTCCAAGAACTCTTGAGTATTCTTCATACACAATGCTTATATATGACAAAACCACAAATAGACAAATTTGTAAATGAGGATAAGTGTTTGACTATTTACCTTTTTATCATGGTTTTAGGGGGTTTCACCCAACCATCACTAGTTGCATAAACCATTGATGATTAAACCTAACCATCGATGGTTACATAAACCTTTATAGTTAACCCTAACCATCTATGGTTACCTAACCATCAGCAATTATCCCTAATCATTGATGGTTATCTAACCATCACTGGTTATCCCTAACTGTTGATGATTAGGGTTGTCCTTTATTTACTCCATCTTTCTCATCCTTTCCTACCTAAACTAAACCTTATAGCACAACCAAATGGGTCAAACCATCTCTTACCAAACCTTGACCTATTTAGGAGTCACCCTCTCCCCTAACCAACACCAACTACATTAGGCCTGAAGTTCATGTTGGATCTATACTCCATGAGACTATGTAGGCAACGTCCTCTTTCCTAGTGCATCAGGAGTCAGCTCGGTCATGCCTTACCCAACCAATGACTCAACCCATTTGTCCATGTCCACCTTAATGTTAGAACCTTTTAAAACCAACCTATTTACATGCTTTGTGATGACCTTACTTTGGTCATGATGACTGCCTTGACTGATTTTACCATGTTGAAATTTTGCATTATGCACCCCCTTATGTTCAACCCAACCATTTATGTTTTTTTAAGAGCACTTCATACCCTAGATACCTGGGAAAAACACTGACCTTCTCTGTGAGACTTTATATGTGTGATCAAATCAAGTATGACCAACACTAGGGACCGGTTACCTTATCCCTTATCCTAGAACCCAAACTTATTATTATCAACATTTTCAACTTTAGTCTTTGTATGATTTTGAATCTCACATTTAGTCACATTTTGTGCACATATCAACATTTTCAGAGCACTTCCTACATTGGATACCTGGGCAAAGCACTGACCTTCTCTAGGAGACTTTATATGTGTGACCCAATCAACTATGACCAACATTGGCAACCGGTTACCTTATCCCTTATCCTCGAACCCAAAATTATTATTATCAACATTTTCAACTTTAGTATTTGTATGATTTTGACTCTCACATTTAGTGGCATTTTATGCACATATCAACATTTTAAATGCCAACACCTTTTCCGTCACCCACCTCATGACCGCTATTTTACCTTTTATTAAACCATGACCCAATTTTGGTGTTACCTCATTAACTCCCAGTTTGAGGGGCAATAACCTCCTCTTATACTCAAGGCAACCAAACCTCGACCAATCAGCACATCATTTTTGTTCTAAAACTTTAATTGACCTAAAACCACACAATAAAAAGGGGCAAAACATAGACACTTGAAAACGTCCCCTTGACCAGTTTTTGATGTCACATCACCTTAGATCTATCCTTGACTTTAGTTATCTATTCAAATAGTTAAAATCACCTCTAAAATAACTTAATGCACTTAGGAATCCTTTGCTAAGCATTTTAAAACATTGACTTAGACCCATTTAAAACCTTTTTATACTAAGGGGTTGATCATTAATGGTTAGATCCTCAAACCTACAACATAAAAACATCTACTTGTAAGATAGGCATGCATGGAAAAAATAGAAACTTTCCCATGCACACCTTATAGCTTTCCTTACCTTCAAATAGGTATCTCTATCCTGACCCAACTTAACAACTTTATCTCTCCTTAGAAGTTTTATGCTATAAATTCAATGCTCTTGGAAGAGATGAAGATCCAAAACAATTGCATCTAACCTCTATTATTTTCTTTGTGTAGGAATCTAAGACACCAAAACTCTATCCACATGAATTTTGAATGCTATAGTACTATTATTCTTCCCAACTTATTTTAGGTTTTAACTATCACCTATTTGGCATCACACATGTATCCTTATTTTGTTTTTAGTGTTTTTTTTCTCCATCAGGGTTTCCTATTTTGATCAGTTTAACTACCCATAATTCCTTACCTTCAAAACCCATATTTCACTCCCTGGCCTTCAACCAAATTCCCTCAAATACATTTCAACATCTTACCCAGCTTATATAGGTAACCATAGCTAGTCACTATAACTGTCGGAAATTATAGCAACTATTGCTAGTCATCTAATCATCAACAATCAAGACAAATGTTGTTGGTCACCTTGACTACCGATGGTCACCTATCAAAGAACATAATAGTTTATTATTTTAGACATACTCACACCCCATTAGACCTTCTTTTCGCTTCTAAAATATCTACAAACCCTGCTCAAATTCTTTGAACTTGACCTTGATACACTTATACAAGGTATTGACCCACTATGATACATTTTCTATTGAATAGGTACGTTATTTATTTTATTGCATAAGCATTTATATTCTTATCAGTTTATCAACTTTCATTTCTATTGTTAGAATATTTTTATCATTAGGGGAGCGGATTGATATCCATCCAAGGGAGCTTTTTCTTCTTGGATCTAGCATGTTGCTAGATAGTCCACCCTTCATGCTCATATAACAAATAAGTTGATTTAGTGTGGTCTTATTTTAGGTAGTTCTTCCTCACCAAAAAATAACTCTCATTTTTATGGTCACCAACAAGTGCAACATTTAACCAAGTACACACATTTTATTTTTTATTTCTCTCTTTTTTCCTGAAAGTTAAAAATAGTAGGAAATAGTTACCTATTCATGTTTTACCTAATTTTAAAGAGCCTCGTCTTCTTGACAAGCCAGTCTTTATAGAGTTATTTCTTGCTATTTTTCCACTTGTTGAGGAGTCCCCTTTTGATAGACAATATTCTATCAAATCATCCCTCAAATGGTACCCTCTCTTTGAGGGGATTCACATAGATGAGCTAGTCTATGATGACCCTTTCCTAGATGAATCACTTTTTATAGAGCCCATTATAACATCACAAGTCATTACTTGTTTGATACCAAACATTCAACAAAACATTATAGAAATGGCCACATCAGATAAAGAATCAAAATTAGAGTCAGGTTCTATTTTTATATAGACATCAAATTTAGCATCAAAAATAGAATCAACATTAGTTGCAACATCAAATTTAGAGTCCCTTATATTAGAATTAGATTCAAAAATAAAATACAATATTGGTTGTTACAACATTGGTTACAATTACCATGTGGATCAATTTGAATATATTTTTTATCCTTCTATGGGTTTTAAGGATGATTACTTCAACATCTACATAAGTTGTCCTAGTATATTCTATGAGGATTATACTGCCATTCATCATTCTATTATTCCCACCCAACATAGCCATTATATTGGCATCACACCTTCCATAATCATCAATTAAGATTGATAGAATAACACTTTATTGAAATACATCCATGGTGACATACCATTTATAGAATCTTAGGGGGGCCAAGATCAAATTCATTCAAAAGAAGAAAAATATCCTAGTGAAACCCTTTTAGAAGTGTTAGGGGGTGAGCAAAGATGAAATTAGCATGTTTTAGTGAAACCATTTTGAAGGTGCTTGAAGACAATCAAATTCAAATATTAACATCTCTCCATAAAACCTTCTCGAAGGCACTATGGGCCTATCAAGACAAATTCATTGGTGAAAACCTCATCAAGGCACCAATAGTTGAGTACAAAAGTTATTCACTACCTGATAAAGAAATTATTTAAGATCAAACCATTGTAACTTCAAATCTACATTATAATCATATGGTATCTACTCTCAAAATCAAACAACAAAAAGTTTGGGTGGTCATACTAAGAGCATATTCAGAGGTCTTTAGCCCTACCATAACCAAATTATGTGTGACTGCAATTCTTGATCTTCATGTTTTACCCATTCATTATACACTTGATTATCATCCACCTATTCATCACCCATTTATTCCATTTATCATGTACCAAACATTATTCACCATCCCTAGTAACACTTTCCTTTTTACAAGTTATGAGGATATCTTGTCTTGATGTTTGAAGGAAGCATACTAAATAACCAACGAAGATCATGAACACATTATTTAGATCCATATTTATATCAAGTTGTTGATAGAACAACTTTTATGAAAGGGAATTAGGTAGTAATTTTTATAACTGATCATTTTTGTTTTTTTACATGTTGACTAGGACATGCATATCTGTGTCAGTAGGAACAATAGAACCATTTTATAATTTACCATTTACCATTTCCCATTTACATTCCTTATATCTTGGGATAACCCTATATACCATTTCATTCTAGGAATATTATACCATTATGATCCATTCAACCACATTGTTTAAACTAAATTAACTTGAGGTCGTTCAGGACTATGTAAGCAATGCTTAATTTATATTGAGGTCATCTTGGTCACCTTCACCATGATCTCACTATTTTGTGATCAATTGTTAAGTTTGAATGCCCTCACCATTTTTTAAGCAACCTAAGTAATGCTCACATCATTTTTTGAGCAAAGGAAGGCAATCATTGCTTGGGATCAACTTTATTACCACTGTAGCCAATCATCTTATGATCATTTTATTTATACCATTTTATTATAAAATGTCTTTACTATTGACCAAGGCTTTTTTTTATCCATCCTATTTATCCTATTTTGATCTTGGTTGCTTTAGTTTTTCTCACACTTTTTATGAGGAGATTCTGATCTAGTTTCAATAGTTTTAGAATGTCATGTTCAACGAAAGTCTATGGAAGTAGTAGGACATTTGATATAAAAAGTTATCCTTTATGAAATATCTTATCTGGTATCACATATTATAACCTCCTATGGGAAAATTAGTATTTTTTCTGATATCCTTGATTATAACCACTTTTGGGTATATTAGAATTATGATGTTATTTCCTAATTTTAACCACCTATAGGAAAATTGGGTACAATTCATTTTTTTGTCGTGTTTTCTCATCATCTGGTCATTACTATTATCATTTGTAATGTCATTTGCCTTTATTTTCAAACTTGTTGTGACCTGGTCAAATTTTTGTTACCTTTTGTGTAGGAAAAATTATTGTGACTTGAGGTCCTAATAGGATTACATAGGTTATGCTCAATTCATGTTGAGGTAAATTCAATCCCCCTTTCATTACACTCTCACCATCTTGTGAGAATTTTAAGTTGATACGCTCTTGCCATTTCATGAGCTGGACCATTCTATGTATCTTAATCTTAAATCAAGTTGAGATACTTAGAAAATTTCAAAAACATTCATAAAATTTTAAAATACAAAAACATTTTGTTTAGATTGTTGTTTGTGTTTTTTGGCCTTTTGATTTATTATCTAGTCTTGCTTCTTTGTTTCCTTTTTCAAAAACATCTTAATGGTCCACATGGATCTTGATTATTTATATCTTGATCTCATGTTTTTATGTTGTTCTTGTTTTATTTTTGAACATTATTGATCTTACTTAAGTCTTGGTTGTTCATATCTTGATTTTAAGTTAGGTTCATTTATGTTTATGTTTATGTTTTTCTTTATTTTTCTGTTTAAATGTAAATAGCTATAACTCTAGTTTTGGTAATTATTTAACATTATCCTTAGTTACAGGTATTCACATTTGAACTAGATCCATGCACCTGAAATGAAATGTCATTATGAGTTTTTCATACTTATGATGCCTAATTTCTTTTACTATAGCAAGAAATTTGTGAGCTAAATTCAAGTTTTAATATCACCATGGCTCTGATGAATATATCTCAAGATCACTATGCATAAACTATTTAGCACCTAATTATATTATTATATGTTCATCTCTTCGCATACATCATGATTCTAATTAATCTTTGGTCAGTTTTTTATCATCCCTCATTCCATTCTATCCCAATTTTGGGTGAATTGCATTGGCTTGATGTCTATTTGGACTATGTAGGTAGCACTTGGATACATGACATATCTCAGGTTAACTCAGCCATATTCATTCTTATTTTCATTTATTTCATCACTTTGTAAATCTCGGTATGCTTATTTTTATGGATTTCATGATCATTAAACCATCGTATCTATGTTTGTGCATGCTCATCTTTAATCTATGTTTTAGGTTATATATTTGAGCTAATTATTCACTAATTTGCCCATGATGTGGCATAACATTTGAACAATGTCACAAATATAAATTATATCTATGGGGGAAAGATCATTATTTATTCCTTATCAATATTCAAAATCAGCCCTACTAGGGCAAAAGTGTCTTATCACAGTCATATCTGCTCTACTAGTGCACTTCTTATTATCATCTCTTTGGAGACCATGATCCTCCTGATCTTTTAATTCCAATCTCTCTACACTTTTTCCCATGATGGTAATGTTTTAGTGTGAAACTTATCTTAGGATTGATCAATCTCGTAAGCATTCAAATTATACTCTCAAATTGGGTGCATTCAAAGTTTTTCACTTATATATTTGGATTAAATCTTTCCCATTCCCCTGTCTTTGGGTCCCATTATACCTCTAATTATATTTTGATCATTGATGGTAACCACTTGTGCAATCATTAGCTCATCTATATTTAATCTATTCCATGGGTTAATCTCACTTTCCTTCTCTTTTTGAGAGTCCATTCTTCTCTTTCATCCTAGTATGTCCTCTCGAGGGGGCATCATGGGTCATTTATAATTTCTTATTAACAACTCTTTTCCTTGAGAATATTTTATTTCATTTGAATGTCTCACTACACCTTTTTAAATAGGGTTAAAATGTAGACATCCAATTCCTAACACCATCTATGTTGAAATTGTCAAATATTACTCAATTTACATTCAAATGCACAATTTAGGCCAAAATCAATAAAAACATGTTAAATGGTTTAAGATTTTCATATATAAGTGCCTATTTAAGCCAATGTATCCCTAAGATTAGCAATGCATTTTATGTGATTTGTAACTTTGAACAATTGATTTCGAGTCAAAATCATGATTTTTGCTTTTTGTGCTCTTGATCACTATTTTCTTCTAATTTGTTAGTATACATCACATACCTTTGTTGTTTTGTGTTGGTAACATCCTAAATGAGATAATGGTTTGAACACATCAAACATCACCTTCTAATTCTTCTCGAGTCAAATTACAACCCAGTAATATGTCTTTCTAACCATTTTGATTAATTAAGTACCAATTTCCAAAGAATTACACTAAAATTGATTAATCTTGTTTAAGATAATTAATTCAAATTAAAAGCTTAAGCAGATTTTTCAAGGAGGTTATTGATTATTTCATTATTAGTAATTGATCCTCAATATCTACATCAGCTAGTTAGATGATTTATGGGGTGGCATCCATAAGCCATAAATGCAACAAATATCAAAATTATTGGTACACATAATTAATGCCCCTTCCTCTCAAATCGTTATGAGGGTATTTATGGATTTAATTATAAATATTAGATTAATTCATGGCCACACATCTCAATCTTGAGATGGATGGTCATGGTTGATTTTTCCCATTTGGAAAATCTATAAATAGAAGGGCATATAACATAATTTTAAAGTTAAATTATAGTAAACTTATAATGCAAAATTGTCTCCACAACCTTTTGTGTTGATCATTGTGTTTTATTTGAAAGTCTAATTTGATAGGCATATATTAGATTTATTATCTTGAGCCTAGGTTATACATAGTGGTCTTAACGCAATGGAGGAGCTTGGCATCCATTGTTGACAAAGACAAGAACACTAGATCAAGGGGATACACATGCTTGGAGCCACTTTTAGATGGTGGAATCATTTGGGAAGGTATTTGGCATTGATTTATTTCAATTTGTTCTTCATTATCATTTATAAAACCTATAAGAATAGGTTGTCTTAGTTTCTTAAGTTTTTAATGCATTTTTCATGGATTTATTGACTAATGTTTTACTAACCAAATTTATAATCCAATCCTATAGTAGCCAAGGTGTCTAAATAAAAAATGGCTAAAATATTTTGATGTTCATATCATTTAAGCCCACAAAAAATACCACCATGAGTGGACTACATGATATCCTCCTCCTCCTCCTCCTCCTCCTCCTCCTCCTCCTCAAGTCCACTACATATAGCAACACATGATATGTAATAGTGATCTCATCAGGTAACAATACTAGATGAAGCCTCACCATGTCAACCCTCACTAGTAAAAGTATGAGAAATCTAGCTCATATGCTTAATGAGGGTGTTAGTAAGTTCTTTAAATGCATGAAAAGTATCAATCTCTATGGTGTCCTCAACTGTAGAGTATAGGGTCTCAAGAGGATGTGGTTTGTTGATAAATACTCTCATAGGCTAATTAGTAACATGATGTACACCTGGCCTATCCTACACAGATTCCTTTCCTCTAGAAAATAAATTCTAGAAATCAAAATATTTGGGAGCTTCATTTAGCACAATTCCACAATACATTTTTCTAAAAAAATACATTAGGACCTCATTACTATTGCAAGGTAGGTGATTAAAGACCATCCACCATCGGTCCCCACAATTATGTTTGGTCAAATCATTATTACACCAGTGGACTAGAGTACGATTGGCCATTACATCCAACAGCACACCAATTTTCCCATCAATGAATAAGGCACGAATTTGGGCTTTGGTTATATTTTTATATTTCATAGTACCTACAGAAACTTTGTTAGAATACTATGCCCTATATCTATTTCTATAATCATACCACCTATCAATTTGACCCATTATCGAGTCAATTTCACTTACTAATGTTTGTAATGTGTTTGACATAGAAATTCAATGGGGGTTGTTTACATGGGGATCCCTCAATATAATAATGAGATTATCAATTTCCAACTTGATTTCAATGAAATGGGATGCTAAATCCTCTTGACTACCATGGGTAGATTTAGGAACCACAAGAAGGCTAGGATGGTTTTTAGGGAAGGAGTGATGTTAGGGTTTTTCGACTGAGAAGGGATAGGAGGGCTTTGTGGGTTAGGAGGGATAGGAGGGTCAGGTTATTTTTAGTGCCACTTGCCTTTGCATTTGCTGGAAAAAAAAACAATTTTAATAAAAATGCAATAAAATTAACTAAATTTGTTTCTAAATGCACTAAAATGTGTTTGCATACCTCTTTTTCGATGTGGCATTGTTGAATTCGGGTTGGCATGGTGTCACTCAAGTGTATATTTTATTTTGATATCCTTTCTTGCGGTTTTTGTTGATGCCAAATGAATGGCATCAATGATTTTTGTTTGGTTTTTTTAAAAAATAACCACATACACAGTTCTGTTATTTTAAAATTACATATGCAATTATGGTTTGGTAATACCTAGCCTATGTCGTAGAACCATGTACATAGTTTTTATGAACAACATACGTGGGTCTTAATAACTGCATACATAAAATTAATTTTATGAAATTATAACCACTTTTATCCCCCCATCTCCGTGCAATTACTCTTATTATAACATATACCTTAACTTAGATCCACATCCATTTACCCATTGTATTCTTCAACATATATTTAATGTGATGTGTGGAAAATTTTTATTACTATCAGGGAAATGTAGTTGTAGTTGATGGAATGAATTTATACTTTCAAATTTATTCAATTATTTTTGTGTAGGTCTGTGGAATTATATATTCTATTGCATTTTCCTTGGTGTCAAAAATTTTTCCTCACTTTTATCATGGCCATGTGAAGTGATATAATAAATATATCCTTATATACAATATTATTCCTTCAATTTGCTATGTATAACAATAATGATACACACAATAATATTTTATTGGGATGCAACATCTAAGTTCATGTGATAACTTTTTTTTAATCATATAATAGTTTAAGCATTGCATGAATCTGTTAAGTTTTGAAATCTAGTTCACATTTTTGTTACCTTCATTTTCTATTTCCCTTTGAATTAAAAAAAATCAAAACCAACATGTGATCATTATTAATAGGTTATAAAGAAATGAAATCACATAGAATACTTTCGGTTTTAAGGTGGCCTTAACTTTTTGTGGATATTTCATACTTTGGAATGAGGTTAATATTTCCACTTTCCTATCATGATTAAATTAAACATATGATCATTGTAGAAGTGCATTTTGAATAGTGAACCCTTACAACACTAACATAATCATGGAAATAAAAAACCAATTAATGCGAAAAAAAATTACATTGGATAATTCTAATGGAAATTTGGGATCGTGAAGGCCGCGAGGAAAGTTATAATTTGAAATAAGGGAGGTTATGTGAATTAATTACATTATATGTGTTTTATTATATTGTGTACGAGTTTGTTTAACACAAAGTTTATCATGCAAATAAATAAAAAAATGTGAAATATTTTGGCCACATTACTAATTAAAATATCTAACAGAGTGGCAAGAGATGTGTGGTATCTATGTGGTTCTTTGAAAAATGAAGTATTAACATTATTAATATGTAATTATTTCAAAGATGCAATCAAAATTTTAATTAAAATGTATAATGAATCTTGCACATATTAATGTAATATAACATAGTTCACATGTGAAAATAATATTGTGTTTGAGGTGAATGGGTGGGTTTATCATACACATGTGGCCAACAAGCCATTCTTTAAAAATCTTCTTAAGAAGTCTCCATTTGCATCAAGTGGTCACTATATAAATAAACACATATCTAATTAACTACCACAACGGTCACCTTGGGACTCAAATAATAAAAAATGCGGTGTAATTATAAATGCATTTATATACCTCATGGAGGAAATACTACTTATATCTATTTCGGAGAAGGTTTGTTGTAACATGGCATAAAGATACAAGATTTGTAGTAATAGAGTATATATTCAAAAAATTATCTCAAAAATAATATAAAATTTTTTTACACAAAAACACATACATATATGTATGTATAAATTTATGTGTGTATGTGTATGTGTGTGTACATACATACACATTCACAAACCCATATATACATATACACATACATACATGTGTGTGTATTCACCCTCCAAATACACAGTTATTTTCTTGGACACTTGTTTATATAATAAGTACTTTATGTGTATGGGTCACATGGTCATATGAAGGACCCACTAAAAATGAATAAAGTAGTCCATATAATTAATTACTGATAATGGAGTGTTAATATATATTTCTTGGTGGCCATGTGTGTAATAGGCCCTTTATTATGCTCAATTTGAACGTAACACAAATTTTGTTGATAAACAATATGATACTTTGATGATTCCAAAAATGAGTCATAATATATAATCCTCCTTGATGTCTCAGAGCTTATATATAACATTTTAATTTCTTTAATAACATACCAGTTAAGTGGATTTGATAGAGCACTATTATTTTTACCTTGAATAAAATGTCAATTTCCTTTACAAAGTCTGTGATCTTTATTAAATCTCACATATGCATTCTTAAATATATTTTAGTTTATAAATTTACCACGTCATGACGAAAATAATGATAATATTCAAATTAATTTTTTAATGGCCATATAGGTGCATTCTTATATAAATTTACTGAGGCTACTTTGTTTGTATAATTATATTATCAGGTTGATCCTTATCCTTATGACGAAATTATATTTATAAAAAGTATAAAGACCAATTTCGTGAATTATAGACACACATATGTTATTGAGACACTATAGTAAGGTTGATTTAATTAATTCCATAGCACATGGGAATATATGTTATGGTTTATGGCTACTTTGTTGAATATTACTAAATCATTTTATTCTAAGTTAGATCCGTGTATAGTCGTTTCTTTGGCCAGTTGTTTGTGTGAAAATAAATTTAGATGTAGGGTTCACATGGTAGTATTAAGGCCCCATTGGTAATAAATATAGTATTCTATAGAAATACTCATTAACAATGCACTATTAATATCTACTTTTTAGTGGCCGTATGTGTGGTGTACGCACTATTATGCTGAACTTGAATGCAATTCAGATTTTTTGCGTGGATATGTGACACTTTGCTACGTCTATGGATGGAATATAATATATAATATTCCACAATGTGTTTAAGGCCACATAAAATGTAATTTTTTATTTTCAAAACATATAGGGAAAGTAGATGTGCTGGACCTAGTATCCATTTTGCCTGGCAAACAATGCCAATTTCCTTTGAAAACTCCGTGATTATTTAAAAAAATCCCATGATGATCCATTAAATGGATTTGAGTTTATAATTAAATTGTGTCCATGAGGGAGATAGTGTGATAACCACATAATTTGTGTTATGGCCACATAATTACATAATGATATAGTTTTATTATGGCCTCTCCACTTTTACAATTATATTATGGGATTTACCTTTCTTTTTGCAACATATTTATAGTTATATAAGGTATGGATACCCCTTTCATGGCATTTTCACTTGTTTATGTGATACCACTTATTGTGAATAGGTCAGTGGACAATAGGGGAATCCATTAAATGTGGACAAAATGAGTTATGATATTGTGACTATGTTGTTAATGTGCATAGTACAAACACTTTATGTATTTATGTTGCATGAAAGTTTTTAAAATTGTAAATAAAATTTTATTTTCAATTATAATGCGAATAAAGTTATGTGATGTGGTTGGTGACTACTTTGTTAGATCTTTTTCAACTAAATTTCATTAAATTTTATTTAAATTTTTTTATCAAAATAATATTTGACATGAAATATATTTTAATTATTACCAAAAACATAAAAAATACATTTAAATTTACCATCTAATATTTGACATGAAATATTATGTACTCATTACTAGTAAAATAAAAGATAAAATATTAGTAGACTAATAATACAAGTATAAATTATATTGGTTTTCTAAAACTTTATAATTAATAAAGTGTCATAAAGAAAATAAAAAACAATTGTCGTGACACTATGATTAAAACTCATAAAAATGTACCAACTTATTCGAGAAAACAATTTGTAAGCATTATGTTATATCTCATTCTCCCTTTGTAGTGCAAGAAAAATTATATTTGGCTCCATTATTCTTTTATGATTTTATTCATTTAAGATTTGATTCTTTTACCCATAATTGATTTTATATAAATCCTTTGCACTCAAATATTTCCAAATGAATTGTCTAATAAATAACAAACTACCTTCAGATCAAAAAATAAGTTGCACCTAAACTCAAAGACACTAAATTGGAGTCAACAATGCTTATCTATAAAAGACAAGATTTTTTTTTTTTTACATATAATTTATGGGTTACAAAAAAGTTAGTTTATATATATATATATATATATATATATATATTTTAAAACTTTATCTATATTCTAGATCTAAAATCATTTGACTTATTTACATATGTGGTTTTTACCTTTAAAAAATATATTGGTTTTCCACGAGATATCAAAAATTCAACATATCTATTTATTCTTTATGTAACATGGGTGATCATAAACAAATTCACTCAACATGGTATGGGTGGTAACCATTCATAAGAGACAAGAAATGACTCTCAATAAGAAAAAAATCAATATTAGTAAAATTAATCGTCAAAGCTTGATCTTCAATAACATATCAAGAGTCTATTAGTATGGCATGCACGTCTACCCTGTATTTAATTTTTAACACTATGTAATAATTAAGGATAATAAATATGTCACAATTAGAAACACTGATTAAGCAAGACTGAGTACAAAACCTTTTATGCTACATTTAAAACCCATGTAAATTTTCTATAGAAGCCCAATAAAAGTGTTATTGATGTTTTTTTTTTCAATTTCAAATGGAATCCTTAGTGCAATAGAAACATGAAACATATTTAGATATTTGAATAAAGTTAACATTTGATTAGGTCTACGTCCCTTTCTAATTTACATTTGTCATGGCCATATGATGAAATCATAGCCATTTTATCCTCATCAACTTCCAGGTTTTTATTGTATTTCATCTTTATCATATTCACTCAATATTTTGTTTGAAAAGGTGAAAAGGTTTATTAATATACAATTATAATAAAAAAAAGGTTATAAAAAATGGCAAGCCCAAAATCCTAATAAAATAATGGAAATTAACCCTTAAATAACTAGGTTACAGAGAACCCAAATATTTAGGTTGTTCTAAACCTAGATTGATCCTTAATATAAAGTAAGACTAACTAATCAAAAAACCATTTGGTTCACTACCTTCCAATCTGATATGTCCCTCTCTTGATTATAATCTAGCTTGCATACTACTGATATTGTAATAGCATATTTTGCTAAAAATTTAGCATCAACATTATGTTATCTAGCAACATAGACTAGAATGACATCCTCAAACTATTTATAGATGTATTTAGTTTGAATTACTAGATTTTTTATCCTCCAAGCCTTCAAAGAAAAATTAATAATAAGATATAATGAATCCACCATGATTTTTGAATCAGACTCAATTCTAAGCTTGAGAACCCCTTCTCCCAAGCATTGAGAGAACCTTGCTTGATAGGTAACCCTTTACCTTTGATATTAGTAGCCTTTCCAAAACCCTGTAGATCACAATGAAAATTTTTCCCTATAAAGTATCATGTAATAAAGGCAATACCAATATCCCCTAAATTATTCTTAGCAACACCATTTGAATTTATCTTTATCCAACCCTTGGGAGGAGGTTACCATATGTTCACAATCTTTGTCTTTAAAGTCTCTTTATACTATTGAGCTTTCTTGACTGTGTGATGAGTTTGAAAAGTTTCAAAAACCTTACTAAATTTTATTCCAAACCAAATCCCATGATTTTAATTCTTCATGAAAAATTCTAGAATTTATTTCTAGCCAAATGTGCTTCCAAATGAAACTCAGACCTAAGGGCCATCCCATCTAAATAAATATATCTTTTAAAGTTTTGCATTTCCAAGTGTCCCATATATTTATAATATTTAGTTTAAAATGTAGTTGAAATTTATTTAGTTTTAACCAAATATTCCAAATTTCATGAGAAAAAAACATATTTAAACAACAAATGATCAATTGTCTCCTCATTTAAATTACACAAGATATATTTTGAAGGACCATGAAAACCTATCTTCATAAGATTATCATAGGTTAGACCTCTTGTATCTATAAATTACCAATAAATTAAATTTATCTTAGGCCAACCTTGAAGAACCAAAATTCTATCCCATGGAACACCCTATCTGATCTCTTGAGGAGAGAGAAAAGTATTATGACCTTCCTAGATAATATAGATACTAGCATTACCATGTTCCTAGGCTATCTTATCCTCTTTTGGTTTTCCTGAAAGGTACATCTACTTAATAATATGATTCATAACAATTTTTTAATGAAGAAGAACTATGACTGACCAATTTTCCAGTTTTTTCTACTGAGAAAAATAAAAAATTTCAAAAAAAATAGAAGAAATAAAAGAAACCACATTAATTCAACCTTGACCTTAAATACTTTGCTTTAAGGGTGGTAAATCTAGGAAATATATGATTAAATGATAATGTGGATCCCAATAATCCATCCAAAAATTAGCTTTATCTTCAACCCCTAACTTAAAAAAAAGACTATATTTAACCAATTATTCTCTAGTTTCTAAAGTTTTTCAAATAAATGAACCAGAGCCATGTAGCATAGTGCAAACAATGTCATGAAAAAGATTAAACCACATATACCTAATAGTAATGACTCTACTAAAGAGAGCCTCCTTATTGTTAATCCATCTCCAATAAAGCTTCACAGAAAGATCTTGATTGTTGAAAGTTGTTTTTAAAAAAAACCTTACTTCGTTTGGGGTTTTAGGTTGAAATTTTTTACCCCAACTAACAAGAACTTGAATTTTTCCGTTCCATGGGCCTTCCTAAAAAGAAAATCTCATTATTATATTTAATCATTTAAGGACTCGTTCAGGTATAGGTAGAATAGAGAATATATAGATGTGCATAACTTCGACCACTAATTAGGCAAGAGTCATTCTTCCTTCAAAAGAAAATCAATGATGAGTCAAATGATTCACTTTAGTATTTATTCTATCAATTAAAATTTTCCAATTAGGTGCCTTCAACTACCTATCATGAATTCGAATACCAAAATAATCAATAGGGAAATTACTTTGAGTGATGTTCAAAATCAATAAAATATGATCCTGGATGCATTTATCAGTATTGAAGAAAACCACCTTAGATTTATTATCATTCACCTATTTCCAAGTAACCTCTATATAGATATTTAGTGTGTATTTTAACCTCTCATAGTAGCTACTCCAAATAGTACTATATAATTTAGGAAATATAGATGAGTTTATCTATACCCAAGTGAATACCTTTTAAAATACCCTAATTCCTTTTTCTTTAAAAAATTCTACCAAGTCCTTCAACAAGTATAACAAAAATAAATGTATACTTTGATGAATACCTATGGACATAGGAAATGGGGCTGAATGGGAACCATTAATGAGAATAGAGAACGATACTATTTTAACATAGCTCATAACCCACCCTCATCATTCCTTAGGGAAGATTTTTTTTTTAAATATTTGATCTAGGAATTGTTAAGGAACTATATCATAAGCCTTAGGCACATAATTAATTAAATAGACGCTTTCTTCCAGAATGCTACATTGAGTGCATAGATTCTCGAGCAAGAATAATTCCATCTAAATTTTTGACATCCATACACAAATCCTACTTGTTCTTTGGAAATTATGTTGTCCGTAATGTTATTAAGGCTTTCATCCATTAACTTGGTGATTATTTAATAAATCACATTGCAAAGAGCAATTGGACCCAAATATCCAAGATTATAAACTTGTTACACTTTAGGAATCAAAGTAAGAAATGTATGATTTAGAGCCCTGAGCATAGTTAAATTTGAATGAGATTATTCAATATCATTAGTAAAATATTATACTATGGTTTCCCAGAAAGCTTTTAAAAATTCAATTCGAAAATACTATAGCCTTGGATATTTCCTTGAATTTATACTAAAACTATTTCCTTCTCTTCAGGCTTATCGACTTAAGTAAAATGGATCTGATTTTTCATCTGAAATAATTTGGGGGATGCCTTCAAAATTATCTTATTGAGATTCAAAACTAAGGGAAAAATGGATCGTAAAAATGTTTTGAAATAAATTATTTGCAACTTGTTGCATACCTAGAATAGTATCCTCACCTGCCCATTTGAATCCTAAAAAAAAGGTCAAAGTATTACCTTGTCTTCTTGGTGAGGGAAAGTGATGAAAGAAACTCGTGTTTCTATCTCCTTCCAAGAGCTATGATGTTCTTTATCTTTGTTTCCAATAAATTTATTATTTAATATTTATAGCCTTTAATTCTTTTCTTATAATCTCATTTGCAACTTTTAATTCTTTTGTGATTACTCCCATCTTAAAGTTCGTTTTTATCTATTCCATTTTTGCTAGCAAAGGATCGCATTTAAATATAAATTTTATTTTTATTTATTTTCCAATCTTTAAGACAAAATTTAACATATTGGAATTATTTGAGAAAAAAACATGCATCACTCTGTCATGAGATGGGTGACCATCCTCCCACAAAAAGGTATGTTTTTTTTTAAGATCTTCTTGTTGTACCCAACAAATCTCAAAACAAAAAAAAAAAATTGGTGAGAATTATGGCCTCTAGTCCTTTCTATAAGAATTAAAAAATGACCAAACTCAATACGATTAAGAATATCCATTCTAAGAGATCAACATTAGAAGGCCTCTTTAGAGACCAAAAAAATTAACAATCTCAACATTCCTATTTCCTAATTTAGCTTATTTATTTATGTAAGAAAAACGAGACCTTGGATTTTGGACATCAATTAGATCAAGTTCGTTAAGTTTGGATAACATAAATCTATTCCCATGGTCCAAAGAAGGATTGCCTTATTGATTTCTAAGAGATAGTTTTACATTAAAATCACATGCTACTATCTAATATGTTGTTTCTTTTCTTGTTTAACTAGCTTCTAGTATTGTCCATTGATGTTGTTGTGCTACAAATCTATAGCTCCATAAAAATTAGAGATCATTCACAACTCCCGAGTACCAATGTTATTGAATAGAAAAGTAAGAACCCCACATATAGCAGAGTGTTCTAAATATTTCCAGTGAAGAGGATTCCATAGAGTCACCTCCCCAACTAAAGCCCTTTGAGAACCAACCGCCATATGTTCACACTATCACAATATTTTTTAATCATATCATCTATTTTTTGGACGGATGTTTTCATCTCTAAATAAGGATGATCCTTGATTACATTCATAATAATAATTTGATGAGGTCTATTGTTTAGACCTCTTATATTCCAAGATTAGAGAATCATTGGGAATCGAGGTTTCTATAAGTGTCTATATGCTTGATCTAGCATTCGATAAGAATTTGTTCCCCAACTCTTCAAATAACTTATCTTGATTTATTTTCCTTCCTACATCCTTGGCATGATATTTTTTTAACATTTTATTTGCTTGTTGTATCCCAAGTTTTGGCTTCCCTTTATCCTTTTGTTTAACTTTCATTGAAATGTATTTATCCACTACCACCATGGAAAGAGGTTGATCCCCTAGGTCTATTGTCATCAAGGGATCATCTTCTAATTTTGTATTAACATAATCCCGAGTGGTAGGTTTAGCATCCTTAGCAGGTATAATACTATCTTCATGGGATTCAACTATTATAGTGATTTCTTCTTCCTTATCTATGAGAGAATTAAGGGCTTAAATCCTATTGGATTTTATTTTTGTTACCTAGTTGGATCTTGTATTTATGTTATTTTTATTTTTCTTTCATTTTGGAACTCCAAAACCTTTGTCACACAAAATTTCAATTGAAGTTGGGGTTTGGTTTTATTATTTCTTCTCAACAAATTTCTACTCGGTTATATTTTCCTTTGGAGGAATATGGTTCTTCATTGTCCTCTGTGAGCAAGAATGAGCCAAATGGTCCTATTTATGGAAAATCCTACATTTGAAGGGAATTATCTCGTAATCCACCTATTGAATCCATAATAATTTCCACAAATTTATTTCAATTTAAGCAAGGATATGTTCAATGAGATCCATCTCAAAAGGTGTCCAAGCATAAATTTTCTATATCTATCGTTAATATACCCTTGACAACTCCAAGATAGTGTCACAAGAAACTACCTTGTTTTTAAAAAATTGGGTCACACCAATATTCCATAGGCAAGGCATAAAATTGAACCCAGATAACCACTACATAGGGTTCCATCATATGCTCAAATCCCAACTTCCGTGGTTGTACAAAAAATCTCGCAACACCATATGTACTCCTCCCCAACTCAAAAGTTGTCTCAATCTGCTTGGGAAGAAAAACTCACTTTATAACGACCATTACATATCAAAGAATTGTAGTATACTCTAGGGGTTACCAATTTTTCCTAATCGTTGAATACATAAATCCTAAGGATGTTCTTATACCAAAGAAATTAAAAATTAAATCATGTTTACTTCTATACAAAATATTTTCAGCCACTAGATCTTGTTTAATCACCAATTTAGGATGCATTAATGCCTACAGAATACAACCATTAACTCTTACCTGATATGATTGTTGGTCTAGTTTCTTGTTTGGAGTAGAAAAATAGTGTGAATATCTGGGCCACTGAACAAAGAATCCTCTATCTCCTACCTCCCTTTGACCATATCTGCAAAGGATTTCACAAATGGTTGGGGTCAAAATTGGGGCCCTGTAGGGCCCTCCTAGTCACCCATTACTTCAGCCACAACCTGTAAAAAAAAAAGAGCTTTTAAAATCCATTACAATATACACCTTTGTTGACAAAGAACTCAAAACTTGTCATCTTTTTTCATTGCGAAATCCTTTTCCTAGGGTAAATAAAATCACTCAATAATTAGACGAATTACAACATGAATGGCACTTGGAATGTACTTGACAATGACATTTAACTAGAAGGGAGAAGTTCTAATTTCTCCTTTTTTATATTTGTCTTAGTTCACATTTTGATTTCGAATAAGTGAGATAAAAAATGTGAAGTAGCTTGGAAGGTTTCTATATATGATTGTAGGACATGCACAAAATGGTTTTCAAATTATGCCCTTGTAATATTTTACCTGAAGAGCATACTCAAGCATACAATAAGGAAACAAACTATTTAAGAAATTAATGCAAAATTTACTTCATATGGCATGCACAAAAGTTTACACAACATCAATGGTGATGGGTTTCAAGTGAATTATGACTGCTGATTTACACTCTTTCTCTTTACAAAAACCTCGCCTTTCCAAAACATAAATTGATACCCCTATTAACATAAATTGCACCTTTAAAACAACTACTATTTATATTTTTTATTGATATAAACGTGTTTCACATTTTTAATCATGTTAATAAAGAGTATTAGAAGAGGAGAAAATCGACCGACTCTATTCTAAAAACGCGACCAGACATTGTTCAAAAACATTTCCTAGATTGTGATCCGAAACATGCCAATTATAAATCTTACACACCAAAAGTCTTATTTTCAACTCATGGATTGGAAACATAAAGTCTCTTTAACAATAGTCTAGTTTAAACATAAAACCCAAACTATTCTATATGTGGAAATTGACTTGAAATTATTATAGCGAGGATTATTATTAAAAATCGGGTACGTTGACTCTGTGATAAGGCTTCCTTAGTTTTTTTAAGTTGACTTTGGATTCAAGAAAGCGCTGTTTGAAAAACCAGGCTCGCCCACCCTGCAAAGGACGACTCGGTAAAGACTTTCATACAATTTCTCTTGCCATTAAAAATATTTTGATTTAATGAGAATTATAAAACATTTCTCTGCCTGCTCTGCCCTGTCTGCATCTTTTGGTCCTTTTTTCTGCTTTGAAAAATGATGACAATCAACTCTATTATGCCCCGCCCTGCCTCTATTTCATCATTATTGGCATTCTTGATTATATCAATATTTTTGTTTGAGTTTTCTTGTGCTGTTCCTTCTGCAACTGCATACCGAGGTACCACATGGATCAACAATATCCAGTATTTGGGTTTAATGCCACTTCCATCAGATTACATAGGCCTACTCACAGTCAGGCCGATTCTTCTCACTAACAATATCACATACAATGATGTGAATCTTCAATTTGGATGTGGATTCTTTTGCTACTCCAGTCCATGTCACAAAGGCTACTTATTTGCAACCTTCTTTGTCATCTATACAGATGATAATTCCAACCCATCTGACATGCAGATGGTGTGGGGTGCAAACAGAGAGGATTTGGTGCCCGACAACGCAACCCTTGAACTTACCTCTACTGGAAATCTTGTTCTGAAAGATTCAGATGGCACTGCCGTCTGGTGTACGAATACATCTACAAAAGATTTTCAAGGGATGAGAATCGAAGAATCTGGGAACTTGGTGCTCCTTAACAACTCCAACGGAAGCCTGTGGCAGTCTTTTGATTACATCACTGATAAGCTCTTTTTGGGGCAGAAGTTGAAGGTGGGACAGAGGGTTGTCGCAAACATTTCTCCTACGAATACAAGCCCAGGTATTTTCTATGCAACCCTGCTTGCCGACGGCTTTACAATGTTTACAGGCACTGCACCTAGTCAAATGTATTTTAAGTATCGCTTCCGATATATACATGTGAGAGTAGCTTATGTACAGTTTGACAATGAGTCGATCATTTACTATCCAGAAGCATCTCCATCCAATCCATATCCACTCAGTTTTCCCATACCCAAAAGCTGTCTGTATATTATAATTGATTCAGATGGGCATATGCGGTATTATTCATTCCATGCAAAAACGGGAATATCTCTTACTGACTATTTGACAGATTTTACTGATGCACTGAGTATATGTGAGTATCCAAGAACATGTGGGGACTATGGTGTGTGTACAGACGGTGGTCAGTGCAGCTGTCCAAAAATGGCCAATGCTTTTGATCAGATTGACCCCTCAAAACCCAATTTGGGTTGTCTTCTCCACACTCCTCTCGTCTGCAGCCGACAGGGTCATCAGTTTTTGGAGCTGGAGCATGTTTCCTACTTTTCTTTCTCTTGGGAAAATGCATCCACTCCAGAGTTGGTATCCAGAGATGCGTGTAAAAAACTTTGCCTCAAAAATTGTTCTTGCAAAGCTGCTTTTTTTATGTATGGCGCCGCGGCCAATTTTTCTATTGGTAATTGTTATCTGGAGTCCAATGTCTACTCTCTCAAACAGAACAATATTCCAAGTTATAGGTTTTACAATTCCACTGCTTATATTAAACTTCAGCTAAAACCCAAACGGGTTGAGTCCTCGCCGTCAACAACCAAACGGATAAAGTCCTCGGTTATAGTCATCAGTGTTGCTGCTGTTGGTGGAGTGGTTGTGTTGGTCCTGTTCATATTATGGTGGGTATGGAGAAATAAATCTGTGAGAGGCAGACATGAAAGGGAAGAGGATGAGGATGATTCGGGCCACTGGCCGGGTGGGTTACCGGTGCGGTTTTCATTCGAACAATTACAAAAAGCTACAAATGATTTCAGCATGAAGTTGGGCAGTGGTGGATTCGGTTCCGTTTATGAGGGTGTTCTCCCTGACGGTGACGGCACAAAGATCGCAGTGAAGTGCCTTGACAGAGCAGGACAGGGAACAAAAGAATTCAGGACAGAAGTAGAAACGTTAGGGAGCATTCATCATCTTAATCTGGTAAATCTGAAGGGCTTCTGTGCAGAAAAGTTGCACCGAATGCTAGTATACGAGTATCTTCCGAATGGGTCCCTGGACAGATGGATATTTTCCAACGAAACCCATCAACCTGTGCTGGACTGGAAGACCAGATACAAAGTAGTTCTTCATATAGCACGAGGACTGACTTACTTGCATGAAGAATGTCGAGAGCGTATAATTCATTGCGACATCAAGCCCCAAAACATTCTTCTGGATCAAAATTTCGATGCTAAGGTGTCAGATTTTGGGCTGGCAAAGTTGATAAACAGAGAGCAAAGTGAAGTGATAACAATGATGAGAGGTACACCGGGGTATATGGCGCCCGAATTATTGAATATGCATGTTACGGAGAAGGCAGATATATTTAGCTTCGGTGTTATGGTGGTTGAAATTGTGAGTGGAAAAAGAAGCAGAGAGCTTTCAGAGCACCGCTTGCTTTCAGCATTACAGCTTAAAGCCGATGAAGGAAAATTGATTGATTTGGTAAATGGGGGGATTGATGCAAAGGAAGAGGCAGTGAAAATGTTAGGGGTGGGGATGTGGTGCATACAGGATGATTTTGCAAGGCGGCCAACGATGTCAACAGTAGTAAAGGCATTGGAGGAGCCGGAAAGTTTCCCTTCTGCGTTGTCCGTTGCCTCAAATCATCCGTCGCTACTCTCAACAGAATCTAATGATTTGGCGCTCTCACACGCGTCACTGTCTTCTGTATTGTCACCAAGATGATTTTTATTATTTTCTTTAAATTTGCATGTCCATTGTAATTGCATATGGAATGATAGCCGTTGGTGTGTATTTTTTACAAAGGTGAAAAAATAATATAATTGATTGGCAGGATATAAAATCCGAAATCAAATTTCTCTGCATGTACAAAGATTTAAAACAGTCTTATATATATGATGAGAACTTATTGTTTAATAAATTCGTTTTTTTAAAAATAGGTTTAAGTTTGATTTGATTTGATTTGAGTTGGAAGGTTTATTTAGACTTTGTATTTCATTTTATTTAATTTTTTTATTGTATTTTTTTAATTGACTTAAATTTTTCTTAAAAATAAATTATGAAATTATAGAGACTAACTTTTAAATTATATTTTGTTTTTAATTTGTGTAGTATTTTTATAAATAAAATAATTATTTGATTTATTGATAATTTACAAAATTAAAATTAAATATTTTATTTAATGTGAATAACATATTTAACATTATAAAATTGGAATTTATTTAGTTAGACTAAGTTATTAGATGGTTGAAGTGGAAGATGATTCTTTGTCTTGGGAGAATCTTCTCTGCTAGAGTAAGGAAGGGTTGCAAAACGCAGGGACATTTGTATGGTTGGTAGTTTATAGCCGTGTGCTCACTCAAGATCATTTGAAGAAGATAGGGTTTGTTGGGCTATCGAGATGTTGTTTATGTGAGATGGAAGAGGAAACGACTGACCATCTCTTGTTCAATTTCTCTTTTACAAACTGGTGTTGGATTTGGTTCTACAACAAATTCAATTATGCATGGGCTTGGCCACCAAATATCTATCAAGCATTCTCCTCCTAGCCGGTAGGAGATGTTAAGCATTCCTTATATAGTTTATGGAGGTGTAGTCTGGCCATCATAATATGGATGATTTGGAAAGAAACAAATTCCTACATTTTTAAAAATAAATCACATCCATTACATGCAGTCTTAGGAGAAATTGAGTTGTCTATTTCGGAAGTAGTATCTTCTCATATTTAGAGGAACAAGGTATGTTGACCCATTAGAATATGCAAATGTATGCTAAATGGAAATATATTAAACCTCCACCTGTTAAAAGGTCAATTGTAGATAAAAAGAAAAAGAGAAATAGAAAGAATGCAATCTGGTCTCCTCCACAACATGGATGGTTTACGTTGAACTTTGATGGAGCTTGTAGAAGAAATCTTAGAGCCTCTAGGGCTGGTTGTGTGGTTAAGGACTGCAGTGGTTCATTAATAAGAGCAATGTCTTACAAATTGTTTGATGGATCGAATAATGAGGCAGAGGCTCAGGAACTGGAAACATGTATTGAGTTGGCTTTGAAAAGTGAGATGTCTTTTCTAGAGATAGAAGGAGATTCACAGGTAGTCATCCAGGCTTTGATATTATAGAGGGCTAGATCATGGAGAGTATAGAATAGCTTGGCAATAGTCTAGCATAAACTTGATCAATTCAAGGAATACAAATGCTCTCGTTAATTTTGTGAAAGCAATAAAGTGGCTAATTTTTTGGCTAATATGGGTATTGATCAACCAATGACAAAGCGGGTTGATAATGTTAGAGAAAGATGAAGAGATTGCATTGGGCTAGATTAGATTGGCTTATAATTTTGGATTTAATAAAAAGAGAAAGATGTTAAATTAAGATTTTTATAATGGTAAGGTATGAAATTTTAAGTGGGTTTTATTCATGTTTGGAAGTGGTGGTGGTTTTGTTCTAGAGAATGAGTTGGTAGCAAGGTGTTGAATGTATCATAAAGGTTTTTATTGAAGGCAACCATGGGAGTTAATTAGTCATGATGGATTTTTCATGCATATTGCTAGGGAGATTGATTTATTTGAAATGGGTGTTAAAGGTGGATTTTTGGCTTGGGTCTATGGTTACATCGTGCTATCAAACATGGATCCAAACTGTGTGGAATCAGTAGGTTATTCCTTGATATTTACTGGAGTGAAATCTCGTAAGATGGGCTTCTTAGGTAGTATTTTTAAAATTTGTATGTTTAATGTTTTTTGGATACCCATGGTAGAAGTGGAAGATACTATTGAGAAAGTGTTGGGGTGGAGCTGTTGGTGGTGAGCAAGAAAGTGTGTATTAATTCAGATATGGCTTCATTGTTTACAAGTAATCTTTGCATGGTAATGATGGATAGAGAGCATATCAAAATGCTGGTGGATTTTTTCATTTGGTTAGAGTATATAGTGGGTTTCATGATAGGAATTGACTCTCTTCCATTGGATTCTTTCCCTACTTTGCATATGGAAGAATGGTATGTGTAGAGTAAAAATTTACTCTATGTTTCATTCTACTTTTTCAGTTGCGCACTGCAAAATTTTATTCCTGCATACTTTGATCTGAGATGGCAGAGTTTTGAAACAGAGTGCAGGTACTATTTTTCCTTTTGATTCATTTCATCTAAGTGTCAAAGTAAAGTGGAAGTTGACAAGTGTCATCGTCTGAGGCATCCTTTCTCAAGCAGAAACTGCCAAGTGTCATCATCTGAGACACCTTTCATATTTTCTATGAGTTGGTTGAAATGTGCCACGTATCTCATAACAACTCAGTAGAATGTGCTAAGTGTCAGCATCCACATTTTCATATTGGTACCAATGTTTCATCTATTTTTAGTGAAAGTTTTTAACAAGCTAACTATCAGTATCAAGTGAAAAGTGCCAAGTGGCAGTCACAGAAGGTCTCAATTTTGCTTTTCTAATATTGACGGAAGATGCCACATACCTCAACAAAAGAGAGTGAAAGCCACCATGTGTCATAATCCAGATTATCTTCATTTTGCTTCGTTGATATAACAAAGATTGTGGTGGGTCTTAAGTGTTGTTTTTGAAGCAAGCAAAATCCGCTAGGTGTCACCGTCTGTGTAAATGTGAAATGAGACCCAATTGTTTCTATGGTATAAACATAGTAAAGCAAAGACTGCCATGTGTCATCTTTCGCAGGTTTTTAAAAGGGTAGCTACAAGTAGCGGAGATCACCACATAACCCAGATAAGTAAAGTGGAGATTGCCATGTGTCCTTTAATAAAAGCAGTAGAGATTGACACCTGTCCCTGTGTCCCTTTTAAAGTTGCTCAGGTAAGAAATGTTGTGGGTCTTATTTTCTTTTAAGCTATTGAAGTTTCAAGGAAGTGGATAGCGACAAGTGTCAAAGGTGGAAGATTTCTGAGCAAAGACACAAAAGAGTATAAGTTATGTAAAAAGTGTCACTTGTCTTCAATAGGTGCTGCAGAACACGCCAAGTGTCATTTTTGATGTCTCCTAAAGTAATAAGAAGGTTTTCAAGGAAATGGCTAAGTCCCTGCAATCTATTTCAACCAATGAACTGCCAGAAGACAAAGCATTTCAGAATCTATAAAATATCTTCTGTTAGACACTGCCAGTTTAGTTAGATTTTAGTTAGGCCGTTAGACTGGGAACAAGCAGACAATCTAGAGTGAATCCAAGGCTATAAATAAGGGTGCAGAGATCACCAAAAAAGGGGGATCATGAGGAATTATCAAATAGAATTTTGAGAGTGATTTATTGTAAAGAGTTTAGATTTTCTAGAGTTGTGACTAGTAATGTCATTTGCTTTTGTTCTATCTTCTCAAGTTAGAAGGTTTATGTAACTGTGTGTGTTTCTGTGCCTCTTATGTGACTGGAGAATTAATGAGAAAATTGAATCCTATGCCTTTGTTGATATTTTCTGTGTCATTTGCAAAAGTAGCCTAGGCTGTAGACTTTCTAGATCTATGATTAGGAATGTCATTTGCTTTTGTCTCATTTTCTTGCGTTGAAAAGTTTATATAACAATACATTTTTTTGCACCTCTTATATGACTGGAAAATTCAAATAAGAAGAATGAACCTTATGCCTTTGTTGACATTTTTTGTATCACAACAAAAGTAGTCTATGCTGTGAGCCTCTATTTCTATTGTTTCCATCTTTTACATTGATCATGCACTTGTTTGATCTTAAATGTAAATGAATCCTACATATAGTCTCACTATGCTTAGGATTAAGGTCAAATTACATTTAGGTGCATCGCCATAGATTAGATTTCCTTTCTTGCATTTGTGTTTCTGATTTAAATTCCTATCCCTTTTCCTAGTATCTTCTTAATATAGAGAAGAACCAGCTTCTTTAAAATCTGGAGGTTGTTTCAAGTTGCAAGTCCCACATCTTGAAACTTCCCATTGTTATTGATTAGAATCAAGCGCAATTTTAAATCATCATCAGTTTTTGGCATGCCCAGTGGGACATATCTTTAAGTTTCTTTCAAGATCGTATGAACTAGAGAGCTACAAGGAGTCAGAGTTGTGGATCAGTAATAAGATCTAAATCTTCTATCGGCACCGATTACCTCAAAGAATCAAAGTCAAGAAGAAATCACTGTTTTGTATGTATAATTCTGTTACTCAAAGTTATGGGTCTTATGCCCCTTCATATATTTTTAATCAAGATCAGGTTACTTGTGGAATCACATCAAGCAACAAGGATGCATATTGTTATAAGTTTTGCCTTTCACAGGTCTGGTATGACTAGCCTTAGCCCTGTCATGAGCTATATAAGTCTTATGCCCAGTCTCCCCAATATGTTACATCCCATGCTCAACCTAATCTCATTTCCACCTTCAAAAAATCATTACTGGGATATAAAAAATATGTATTAGAGCTTGACAACAAAAGGGATGTGGCCAAGAAATTCCTAATCATGTCATCCATCAAGTAAGAAATGCAGTAGATATGATTAAAAGTGTATGGGCTCCATTTGAAAGAGCAAATTGGCAAAGGCTTACATATGAAATGTTGGATGTGAGTGGCTTAATTGCATATTTGGAAGAGAAGCTGAATCTTTATGAGAATCAGTCTTCCCAAGCTTATAAACTTGCATATCCGCTGCCCCAAGTTTCATATCAAACATACTCAACCCTTGCTCATGAACCAAGTCAAACCTATTAAGGTCCTTTCCCCAATAATGTCGAATCTATGTTGGCAGCAAGGGAATTGGAATCCAAACCCTCACTTCCTTTTCACCTTGCAATCTCATCTTCCCAAGATAAAAGTCCTAGACCTAAGGTCATGAGTTGGGAACAAACAATGGAATCATGGGGCAGAAAGAAAGAGAAAGACATTGTCCAAGAGTGTGAAATAGAAAATGAGACTAGTCCCTTTCAAGTCTCTCCCACCCTTCCTCAATAATATTCTTGTTTTTTATGGCAACCTTCATGCACTCCCCATTTATATGATGATTCCTATGAGCTTCATGAAAGACTCTTTCAAGAAAATCTAGCTAAGCAAATTGAGGAATTAGAGGAAAAAATGAGATTGCTTAGTGAAAGAGAGATAGAGCTTTCAGGCCTTAGAAAGGAGCCTATGCCAAAGGATACCTCTTATACCAATCCTTAGGTCCTTTAGCATGATGACAATATTCCAAGTGGGAAGAAAGGAAATCATGAACCAGCTGAAAACCTTGAAGAAGATAAAATTGTTGACTCTTTCCAAGAGAAAAGTTCTAGACCTAAGGTCATGAGTTGGAAACAAACAATGGAATCATGGGGCAGAAAGGAAGAAGAGAAAAGTGTTGCACACATCCCATCTACACCCTTCCAAGAGAGCTACCAAGCTACATCTGATATAGATGAAGTGATGGACAAAGGAAAGAAGATAATCATTCTATTCTAGCTCAAGAATTATCTCCTCTTCCACATATGTAAACCATTAGTCTTCTTCTTTATCCCTTTTCAAAGAGGAATATATTTTGGAGGAAGAAAGTAAAGAGGAGTATGCTCAGTTCATGGCTAGTCAAGAAGATTTCATGAGTGCAGATGAGGAGGAAATCACTATAGGTACAACCTTTGATGAACCAGAAGACAAGTCACAAGCTTTTGCCTCTATCTCTAATGAAAAAGAGATAATTTCTGATCATGTTTTGAATGACTTGTTTGAAGTCATTAGGGCAAGTTACACTATTCTTCAAGAAGGCTGTGAGCTAGCTTCAGGTGGAGAAGGCAACATTGGGACTCAAATAAATATGCAAAATTGTTGTAACCTATCAAGTCTACCCTTTCAAGAGGTTGGTAAATTTGAAGATGATATTTTTAAAGTCATTAAAGAGGATGATCATGCAATGGAACCCAAGCATGAGGTAGAAGGAGATAAGCCAAAAAATGATGTATATCAAAAGACAGAGAGTGGAGAACCAACAGACATTGATTTCTTGATGAGACATAACAACATAAAGAATCAACAAATAATAAGTTTTAAAGAACAAGAAGAGTATGTATATGTTGGGGACATGTTTGACTCTGATTCACTTAGATGCAGGCCAATCAAGGTGGCGAGCAGGAAGAGCAAGTCACCAGAGCTCCATCTCATTCATCCATTTGTCTAGTGCCATTAATCTTCTTGCCATGAAGGAAACTTCAAAAAAAATTCTTTTGATCCAGGAGGGAAAAAAATATACTTGGTTAGCTATATATAGTAGTTTGCTTTCATTTTTGTTGCTTTGTTTTCTCATTTTTTCTTTCCCACTCTCTCTTTTAAATAAGTGTTCTTTGAGCATGTGGCAGTGGCTCAGAATATTTTCAAAATTTTCAAGACTCTCGACACATTAAGTCTCTCTCAAATCTCCATAATTCCCTAGATGCATCTTATTCGTCAGTGCCACAAGTAGAAGTTGTTTTGATCTAGCTTAAATTCCAATTGAAGGTTGCAATTCATATTTTGCAGAGTTTTTTCCACAAGGACATCATAAACCTTAATTTAGCTTTCCAGAAGTTTCAAAATAAGTAGGGGCTATTTGATGCTGAATGGTCTGTTTATCAGATGGCCTTACTAAAGCTGTGATTGTTGCCACATTTTTATATGCAGGAAATTGTGGTTTCTTTTTTATCAGGCTCAAATGTCCATGAGGTCGCCAATAACTATAGAGTAAAAATTTACTCTACGTTTCATTCTATTTTTTCAGTTGTGCGCTGTAAAATTTTATTCCTGCATACTTTGATCTGAGATGGCAGAGTTTTGAAATACAGCGCAGGCACTATTTTTCATTTTGATTCATTTCTTCTAAGTGTCGAAGTAAAGCGGAAGCTGACAAGTGTCATCGTCTGAGGCATCCTTTCTCAAGCGGAAACTTCCAAGTGTCGTTGTTTGAGACACCTTTCATATTTTCTATGAGTTGGTCAGAATGTGCCACGTATCTCATAACAACTCAACAAAACATGTCAAGTGTCAGCATCCACATTTTCATATTGGCACCCATGTTTCATCTCTTTTTAGCGAAAGTTTTTAACAAGCTAAGTATCAGTATCAAGCGAAAAGTGCCAAGTGGCAGTCACGGAAGGTCTCAATTTTACCTTTCTAAAAGCAATGAAATATGCCACATACCTCAGCAAAAGAGAGCGGAAGCCACCACGTGTTGCGATCCAGATTATCTTCATTTTGATTTGCTAATATAGCAAAGATCGTGGTGGGTCTTAAGTGTTGTTTCTGAAGCAAGCGGAAGCTACCAGGTGTCGTTGTCCATGTAAATGTGAAATGAGACCCAATTGTTTCTATGGTATAAACATAGTAAAGCGGAGACTGCCACGCGTCATCTTTCGTAGGTTTCTAAAAGGGTAGATACAAGCAACAGAGATCACCATGTAACCCAGATAAGTAAAGCAGAGATTGCCATGTGTCTTTTAATAAAAGTAGTGGAGATTGACACTTGTGCCTATGTCCCTTTTAAAGTTACTCAGGTAAGAAATGTCGTGGGTCTTATTTTCTTAAATGCATAAAGTATGGTTAATAGACAATACATAAATGCCAATGTGACAGTTGAAGGTGAATGCACAAAGTAAAATGGAAATAACACAACCATATGTTCTCTTATTTAATTTTAAAATTATATATTATTGAATTTTGAATATAACTGACTATATAATCAAATTAAAAAGTAATAAGTTATAATATATTTTATTTTGTTAAGTTAAATCATATAGATTGATAATTAATTATTATATTTTATAATTTTTTTAATATAAAATTTTATATATCATTTATTTGGAGAAATAAAATTATTTTATTTTTGAATTAAAGATTTTCAAACCTGTGTTATTCAATACTCACCTAGTTAAGAAATACAATTCTTCATACTTACAATGCCTAACAAATACAATCATAACGAATCTTAATTCTAAGAATTTTGTAAATAATTTATATATGAAAATAAAAAATGGATTTGAAAATGGTACATTGGGTATGTAGAATGTAAGCTATCTTTTGGAAAGTCCAAGATTTAATCCAGGAATAACTCATTTAACAATAACATTAGTCTTCCAAAACTTTAGAACAATTGTAATAATAATTTTATTTTCTGAAAATCCTATAACATTAAAACAATGCATTGAAAATGCACGCCACAAAGATGGAAATATAATATGTACACTTAGAAACTCTGCATGATATAGTGCGTAAGTGCATGGAATTATGCTGTAAAATAAGATGTGTAGATTAAATTTTAAGATTATTTAAGAATATAAATTTTTGTATGTTGAATTTAGTTCTTAAATTGTTATCTAAGAAGATGGCGAAATTTAAGTGGGTCAAAAAAATATATATATATCAAAGATATTAATTTATCGTTATATTCTTTCTAATTATTGAATAAAGTGTGTAAAGGCTGGTCAATATACATAATAATTTCATAAATATAATTAAGAAAAAAATTTATTTTTCTTTACAATCAATTTAAATATTTGATAAGAATATAACCATTTTATTAATCTGTCTTAGAATTTGTGGATTTTATTTCCATTCCATTATTTGTATGAGTGTTTAGTTGTATCAACATTTATCTCTTTGGCTCAAAATTATTGATTTTTTCTTAAGTTTTGAATACATATTTATTTTTATATTTCTTTGTAAAACCCAATTTTGTTCGGAATGTCTAAAAAATCCTTCTATGGTTTTAGTTATTGTGATTTTATGGAATATGATTTGTGTGGTTTTTAATTTTATTGACTAGTACAATTAGTAGTGCTATTTGTAGTTTTTCAATAGTTTTTCATTTTTTGTTATTTCTTTATCGATTATGTATGTATATTTCATTTTTCATTTTGATAAAGTATTGTTTTTAGATGAAATTATTTTACAATTTTATTTTCATTTGATTTATTATTTTTTCCTTTTTTTATCATTTATCTATTTATAAAATCTTTTTTGTTATTTTCCTTTATTTTTAAATAAATAAATCCTTTTTTTTTTTTGGTGTGTGTTTAATTTTTTTTTTTTTTTTTTTTCCATTTTTATCTTTCCTCTCACCATTTCATTATCCTTTGATTCATTCTGTTATTTCTGATCATATCATCTTGATGTATTTAAAATTTAAATCTCCTACTAACCACAACCATCTATTTGTTATTGTAATTATTTCAATTAAACCACCAAAATATCATTGTATATGAAAAAGCTTAAACTTCGTTTCCTTTAGGGAAGCACCATATGTTGGTTCCACTTCCACTCTTCACTAAGCCTTCACTATGTTGTATTTAACATTAGTTGTGGTTCTCATATTTTTCTCTTTACTCTTTTCTTTTTTTATTTTTGGTGTTGGTAGGAGGGTTTTGATATCATTCGTTTATACTTTTTCAACGTTATTTCTCTCTTTATATGTTTTTTCCTATATCCTCTTTACTTTCATAGGAGATATAGTTTTTTAAGACTAACCCCATTAACGTTTCTTTTTCTAGGCATTCTAGACAGAGTACATAGCTTCAGAGCTAGAAGATGAGGGGATGATGTAAAGGGGGAGACTGAAAATGTTACGGGTGCAGCGATGTCTAGCAGTAGTAAAGGCATTGGAGGGACCCTGAAAATTTCCCTTCTGCGTTGTCCATTATTTCGGATCAGCCATCGCTACTCTCAACGGAATCTAATGATTTGCCGCTCTCCCACGCGTCACTATCTTCTATATTGTCAGCAAGATGATTTTTGTCATTTTCTTTGACTTTGTAGGCTCATTTGGTCCACAGATATTGTCTATTGTTTTTTATAATTGAAGTCAAATCTTGTATGTGGACGACTAGCGGTAAATTATGGTACGATAGTCGTCGGTGTGTATTCTTTACAAAGGTAAACAACTAATTTAATCGATTGATAGATTATTAAATTCAAATTAAATTTCTATAGATATAGATAGATTCCAATTCCAAGGCAGTCTTATCTATGATGTAAACTTATTATTTAATTAACAAAATTGAATTGATTGACAGGTTATAAAATCAGAATCAAATTTCTCTAGATATACATAGTCTCCAAATCGTCTCATCTATCACCTAATCTTATTTCTTAATATGATGTAAACTTATTATTAAATAAATTTAATTTTTAATAAGTTTATGTTTATTTTGAATATATATAATTTAATTGAAATTAATTTTTTTCAAATATATAAAAATGATTTTAAGTTAAACTAACTTTTAAATTATAAGTTGTTATCAATTTGTGTATTATTTTTACAACTAAAATAATTATTTAATCGATTAATAGTTTATGAAATTAAAATGAAATATTTTATTTAATATAATAATTAATATTTATAATGCTTTTAAAAGTTATTGATGATATTATTAAAGTTGATTGTGTTTGTTGGTATTAGTTGTAGAGGTAATCTTGGCCTTCCTTTTATATTTCAGAGTGAATCATAATTCTATTAAAAAACACCCCCGATTTTATAAAAACATCTATTAATAATTAATAAAAATATATTTAAATGAAAAAAAATTAACAATTTGTACATGAATTAGCTCATGGAACCAAACTATTTAATTTGAAAAAGAAAAAAAGATCTATAACTATTATAGGTTGTTGGGACACTCCATAGACTCATGTATCAAGGCATAATAAATTATAAGAAATGTTAAAATTTTGAACTATTTGAGTGATGCAATATCTTATAAAAGGAATGAAAGGAGTGCATCAAATCTGCCTAATGAAGACCCTCTGGCCAATGGTCAAGATCATGATAAAGATAAACTATAGTTCCTCCCTTAATCTTTCTTCTCTATTTTTTTAGGGTTTTGTTGGTTTGAGTGGCCCCCTTTACTTTTTTTTGTTTTGTCTCATAATTTTTTTTTCTTCAGGTGTATGGGTTTGCTAGGACCTTGGTGGGTTTGGTCTTGTCCTTTTTTGTTTGTATGATTTTGGTTCCTTTTACTTTTGGTTGTTTGGGGAATCCAGATCTGTTTATATATCTAGGTTGGATCCATACTAGTCAAATATAGGATTACTTTAAGTTGAAAAATAAAAATTTAACTTTTGATAGAATTATTTTATAAATTATCAAACATCATATATATATATATATATATATATATATATATATATATAAAAATTAAAGTTGTTAACAATTTTATAATTATATTTACATCTATATCAATTTATAGATATCAAATTAAAATATAGAAAAAAAGAGAAGAGGATTTATCAATTATGTTTACAATAATAAAGATTTATTACACACAAATAAAAATGAAGTTCTTGAATCTATTGAAAGATCGAAATCTTCCGAAATCAATTTTAATAACAGTAAACTATCTTGCTAAAATATATTTAGACAAAACTATCTAAATTTTTTTATTAACTTATAATTATTGTTATAATTAGCTTATATTATATTTAATTATTAAAAACTAGAAAAAATGTCGATATTAAAAACTATGAGAGAACATGGAAAAACATTTTGGTTATATAGCATTCAGTCGAGATTTCAAGTGAAGATGATGGGAGTTTTCAATCCATGGACCAAACCTAATTTGGTGAGATTGATAACTCAAATATTTTTTGGTCAAAAAAATGTTATTAAGCTCTGTGAATTTCAGATTCATAGTACTTTACTTATACGTGATCTACCTATATTCAGTTTAAACGGTCAAACATTAAAATATTTAATAGCACTTACATTACCATTACTTATATATTATTTAAATAGTCACTCTTTAGTTTAAAGAAATAGATTAAATTTGATACAGATGGAATATCTTTAATAATCACTTTACTACATTTCTTAGCACAATAATCAATCTTAGACAATTAATTAAAGATTATTACATGCAATAGGATTTGAATCTATACTTATGGTTTAGAAGACCTCTGTCCTATACATTAAATGATGGACACTATTTTTTTTAATTATTTTCTTCCAATATTTTATCCTTAAAAAAAATAAATCCAACTTTTTATCCATCGATGAGGATGTTTGGGAAAGAAAGAAAAATAATAGATATATCACATGGACATCAAAAATTCATTTTGAATGAGGAGAAGTTGCCTCCGATAAAATTGAATAAGGAATATGAGTGGGTAGAGGGAATCCACCTCGTTAATTTGAAAAGCTAGGAGTTATAGTTGACGTCGATTAACACTTCTAATTAAAAACCAAACATAAAAATTTCATTTTATTTGGCTTTTCCATGACAAAAAAATAAGAACGCGTGTCAAAAATAAGATTATTGACCTAAAAAAAATCTGTTTGAAAAAAAATTCACATTCCAATTTATTACTTGTTTCTCTTTTTTATCTTTTCTTATTAAAGAAAGATATATTTTACTCCATAACATTTATGTTAATTTGTTTTTAGTTTTTCCTTTCCTTTTTACTCCACCGACCGAATACCTACTCATTTGATAAATGTTTCCTATAAAAAAAAATCAAATTAAAAATTGATCAATATTTGACTATCGAATATTTCTAATTACTTCATTCCCTATTTCTACTGATTGTGATCCTATAAGAAATCAAATTCGACCGAGCTTGAATGAAATGGCGACGACTAAAGTAAACCAAAGTCACCAACCCATAATAAAGTACAATATAATCTAAGTGTATATATAAAAAAAACATTCGTTATGAAATTTTGTTTTGCAATGAACTTAATTGTGTGGTATTATGACAATGGTTAATGGGGGAGTTTATATGAATGCCAATGCGAAGGTTGAAGGGGAATGAACAAAGTGAAATGGGAATGATACAACCATATTTTCCCTTTTCTAATTTGAATATTATATATTACCGTATTTGAATGTAGCTTGAATACATAATTAAGTAATCAAGTTATGAATAATCGATTGTGAAATTCTTATTATTAATAAAATATTTTTGTTTCTTAATTTAAAATATGTAAGATAATAGTATTAATCATATTTAAAAAGAAACTGTTATTTTTATTAATTTTTTTTGGTTATACAATATTATTTATAAAATTGTATATATAATTTATTCGAGAAAAAAATAAAATAAAAATTATCTTATAAATAAAGATTTCAAACCCCTTATGACATAAGTTTATACAATATTCACCTATTTATAACACACAATTTTTTATGTTTACCTTGTCGAAGGGGTACAATTATATTATATCTTAATTTTAAGAGACCTAATATCATTAACCATAAATAGATTTGGAAGAGGTGCGTTCTGTATCTGAAATTTAAACTATCTTTTGGAGAGCCGAAAATTTATTTGAAAAAAAAAATCATTTAATATCTATCATTCAAATCTTAATGGAGTTTCTAAAAATGATTTATTTTCCTCAAATCCTATAATATTAAAACAATACAAGGAAGATGCACACCTTAAAGATGGAAATATAACATGCGTACATGGAAACTAGGAAGGATATAAAATATGTGTATAAAACTAGAAGTTGAAACATTGAAATGTATATATTAAAAATTTAAATATTTTTTAAGAAAATACGTTTTTATATTTTTAATTTTAGTGAAAAATTTAAATTTTCAAAAGATTAATTCATCATTACACTTATTATAATTAGTAAATTTAATGATGAATTATTGTTTTATTTGATTGGTTAAATAATGGGTTTTGAGAGGTTCTGTAAGTTATTATAAAGGGGAAAACTTAAAACAAAACATTAAAATTTTGATGGGACGCCTTTGCTAGTGGTAAACAAATGGGAGGCTAGATTCTCTCGCAATAAGATTTTCGGCCAAAAATAAACTGAAATAATAACAAACTAAAAATCTTCTGTGATGTTTCCACCAAACTTATCTAAGGGATCAGACCCCTTTTTCGCTGTTATTTAGAAAGTTATCATGGGTTCTCCCTGAATGAAGAGACATATAGAAACGCTAGATTGTTTGTTTTTCTTCCCTTTTATCTTTTTTTAAACCACGGACCATCCTTCTTTATTTTCAGCTTGAATTATAATCTTATCTTATTATTATATATAACCATAACAAAAATCACAATCTCTACAATATTCGATGAATGTACATGACGTTTTCATGACTATAATTAAAAATTAATAATTATTTTTATCTATAATCAATTAAAGATTCGGATGCAATATTGAAATAGAATTTAATCATCTAATTTCATCATTTTTAGAATTTAAGATTTTTCTTTTCATTACATGATTTTTGGATATGAAGGTTTAGTTGGAGGAACATTTGACTCTTTGGCTCCATTTGGTATTATTGATTTTTGTATGTTCTGAATGTATGTGTATATATATTTTACCTGGTAAAATCTAACTGGCTTCCAATGTCTCAAAAATCACCTTTTGGATTTAATTATTGTAATTTCATGCCATTTGTAATATTTACATAGCTTTTGACTTTTATACATTTCATTTATTTATTTATTTATTTTTCATTTTTACAGCATATCCATCTTTTTATAATAAAATTACTCTACAACATTTTTCATTTTATTTATATATATAATTTTTTTTTTAACTTTTTCTGTTTTTACCTTCCTCTAACAATTTCCTCAACCTTTGATTCATTCCATTCTTTCTAATTACGTTATCTCGATATGTTTTAAATATAATCTCACGCCAACGACCTCAAATTCATTACTATATAGAAAAATACTTGGGATTCACTTCCTTTAGAGAAGCACCCTTGTTGGTTTTCATTTCCCCTATTTTCTAAGCCTTCGTAATCTCGTATTTAAGGCTACTGTTGGTTCTCGTCGTGTTTTTTTTTTTTTGGAACGCAGGGAAAGAACACTCCTTATTTTTTGTATATAGATTTTTTCAATTCTTTTCTTTTTTTTAATGTTTTTTTTCTATTCTCTCTATTTTTTTAATAAAATATAGGAATTTGGCAATCATGTATTATTATGCCACCAGGGATTTTACAATATGATATGAAGGTGAGTGATGGGCTAAAATTAAGCATGTGTTTTTAATTTTAATTCCAATTTTAAATTCAACATTCATTTGACCAATATATAATTAAAAAAAAATTTATAGAAAGGTTATTTTGAGCTTGGAACATTAATGTATTTTGATTGAGAAGATTTATCACCAACCAATATAAAATTTGTAAAAAATGCAGTGAAAGTATAAATAATTGTAATATGTGAAAAATATGATACAAAGGCATTCAGATTGATATATTTCAACATATTTTAAATAGATGTATTTTAGATATATGCAATAATTAATATATTTGTTTCTATTTTGATAGATGCAAAACTATACTACAATGTAGGTAAAATATGAAAATTCAGAAAAACAAATCAATAAATTGGTGTTTAATTGATCCCTAATGCGTAGTGATATTATTTTAAATAATGTTAGTTGGGCTTTATTATCCTTGATTATGAATGACATTGAATTAATTATTGAACTAGATTATTTATTTATTTTAAAATACAATTAGGGCTCAATAAATATCTATGTTAATCGAGTTCCAATGTATGTTAATTAATTAAAATAGAATTTTCATGTCTTTATTGTCGATTGTGAATTTTATACTTAGTTAATTTAATTATTCTATTGACTTAATTTAGCCTTGCAACTGAGCTAGTATATCTCTAATGTATATTAATTTGCAAGAATCAAACTTGTGAGGGTTGATTATTCCTATTTACACTTTAATTAATTAAATGGAGACAATACACTAAATTGGTATTAATTTATCAATTTGGCATTACTTGGGTTAGTGAAAAATGGGAAATGTGACTTTAATTAGTTAAACCTGATTTCCCTATTTTCCATTATCTCATCAAATTATCCAATTTGGAATAATTTGGAGCAATTTTTCCAGTCAGCCTCACATACTTGCATTGAACCCTAACATGTACTATAATCTACTATTCCATAAGAATGATATGTATACAATTACTCTATTTAATTAATATTCGAATGCTTCATATTATATTAATGAAAATGATGATTATTACAATCGAAAGTTGCAGTGTAAAGCATCCAAACAAATCACAACTCAAACTCCTTGTCAAGGAACAAAATTGACTTTGATCACAACAAAAAAATCAAGTAATCAAGGCATCATTCACAAGACTATAGAAAGAAAAACAAGAATAAATATTAAGCACATGTCGCTTCCCCATGTGGTGGAGGTGTAGGATCATCCTTTGGAAGCACCATTGAAGAATGCAAGTCCACTTCAAGAATATCTAGAGTAGTCTAGCCATCAAGGGAATCATCATGACTAGTGATAGACCATCCATCAGTTGGATGGGAAGCAGATAGAGAGGAATGAGAAGGACCAACATAATATTTTTCTTAAGAATTATAGACTCCCATGGAAGATGGTGAAGAGAGAAGTGACCTCTACCTTTGGACTAATTTATGATTAAATGCCTTCAGTGAGGAGAAGGTGGTGGATCATGGGGCAGGGGATCAGGTAACACCTAACTCATGGTGTAAGGGGAACTCCCCTTGTGGTTGAGGAACTCCTATATGTGGTAGAGGTATAGATCCATCTCTTTCACTTGATCTTGAATCCACATAGAGGCCAAAGAAATAACAATAACATTTTCATTAATGGAAAAAAGAAACTTCACATTACTCATGATTAAAGATAACATTATTTATAGATTTCCATAACTAAAAGAGAATAATTTCACAAAAGAAATGATAGATCAAGGAAATAAATGTAGACCAATTAGAATAATCTCCAAAGATTACCTAACACCAAGAAAAAGGCTTAGGTATGTAAAGCTAAAAAAGTGAATGAATCCATCAGTAGGCAGATTAAGCTTTCAGACAAAACTATTAAAATGTTTAAATGACTTAGGATGCTTACAATCTAGACATAAAGATAATAGATTGTGGAGGTATAGTAATCTCCAACTAAGGAGAATTCCATGGTATATCAAACAACATAAAGGATGAGTGACTTTGGGCTCTAGGCTAGGCTACCACATAGGATCCAAATGGGTGATCCAACTTCTGGGATAGGATTGGAGACCTCAGTGCTTGTTGAGTTTGCCTAAGGCTAGGGATAAGGGACTCATGAATTGATAAAGAAACCTAAGAGAGTAATTCTTGAAATGAGTATCAAAATTCCACTTTTAGTCCTTCAACCAAGCCCTAAGAGGCTACAAACCATGTTTATATAACATAAGATCAAGTAAAAAAACTCTCAGATGTGAAGAATTGAATGTAGGTGCACATTGTTTAACTAAAATTTAATTTTTAATTTAGGTTACGGGATCCAATCCCTATATATAACAAAATCTATAATAGTGTGAATCCCTATGTAGAGTAACCATAGAGATTTAATATAAGGTAATTCAACTAGGTGAATAGAATAACTAGTAAGAATTGGATACCAAAACGAGTTATGGTCAATAAAATATAACCCCATGTAGAAAACATATACCATACACTTTAAGTTGGGTTTTACAATTTCAAACACCTTCCAAATGATTTTGGCCACAAATGATCCAAAGATCTTGACAAGATCCATAGTGATAAGAAGGGACTGAAAGCCAATATTTTGACAACTAGTTTTATCATAGGGAGAGCCCACAAAGATACAATTCCTTAGTAGAATTTTCCAACATTCGTTTCCATCAATGTCTCACATGACCCACTTAACACATAAGGACATACTTTGTCTAAAGGTGTCAATGATTCCCATACCACCTTTATCACAAGGGAGGTGGAAAATATCCCATGCCACCCAATGAAAACCTTGGGAACCATTAGAATTGGCCTAGAGTAAATATTTATGTATTTTGGCCAATGATTTATAGGTCGATTTGATGGGATCCCAACACTAAGAATAGTAGACATGAGTGGTGTCCAAGATTTTGGTGTAAGCTTGAAACTTTCCTACTAGAGATAAGGGTTTAGTAATCCACTTTTCAATCTTGTTGAGGACATACTCCCAAACCTTGATCATAGAAATATCAAAGGTGAAGGGGATTCCCATGAAATTGAATATCTCATCCCCACACACACCACCCCCAGCCCCCCCCAACCAAGCAATTCATTACCAATTATAAGTGAGAAGCTAATCAGGCTTATGTATCATACTTTATCAAAAACATTGGATTTTCCTCCATTGGGGTCTAGAACCAGAAGCAAGAAAAATGTGTTTATACATTAGATAGATTCTTATTATGTGGCCTATTATTATTTGAGCATGAGGAAGCTATCATTTGAAAAAATTCCCAATGATGAGCTGGGAGGTGTGGTCGGGTAAAAAAATTCCACGAACAAGCCCTTAAGAAGCTATGGAAGCTAGTAGATAGACCAAGGATTCAACAAACAACACATAGAGCATCAGAGTAAGTGGACATCTTTATTAAATATATAATTAAATCTTAATCCCCTTTATTTTATAACCATTAATAGTGAGACATGCTGAAGCCTTCTCCAACAATGTTTGGACAAATAGAAATGAAGTAGGCATGAATATGAGAGCTTTATGCATGACCAAAATGAACTGCAACTCAATTCTGTCGTAAGATTTTTCAAAATATAATTTAAGGAAAATGGTTCTCTAGAGAGAGGATCGGGCCCAATCTATGCCCTCCAAGATCATAGTAATATTATCCAAAATATAATGCCCTCTAATAAAATTTATTTGCTCTGGTCTAAAAATGGTAGGTAAGATAAGGTAGATTCTATTTTTAAAGGCCTTACCATGAATCTTGTAAGAAACAATGAGTAATATTATAGGCCTTGATCTGGTAAGCAACTCAGGATCACTAGATTTAGTAATAAATTTGATATTACCTTAGTTGATCATGGATCCAAGTGAATGATTCTATATGGGTTCCTTGTACACTTGTAACAAATTAACTTGATAAACTCCTAGGTGGCTTTGTAGAACTTAGACGATAACCCATCAAGGTTTGGATATTTATCATTGGTCATGAAATGTAGATCCTCTGTGATATTCTATAAGGGGAGAAATGCATCATAGAGTCACTGATCACATAGAAGTGAGTTTTCAAGGAACTACATCAAGGCACTTTAGAAGCACCTAGGTTCACTTGACAATGTATAGTTGAGCTTGAAAAACCATCCAATAAAGAGCGAGGAAAGCTGAAGAGATCTCTGATTGAGAAATGATCGAGGATTGAGCCATGTTAATAATTTTGATCTACCCATGAGATTGGTTGTCTCTCAATGCTAAATTTTTATTAGAGGCCTTGTCACCAATTTTAATCTCATGAAATCAAGCATCTAATTAGGTACCTCTAGCCACATGGATATGCACCAATTTGAGGTGGTGTTTGAAAGAGGCTAGAAGCCGTTAAAGTTACACATTAAAGGGAACAAGCTCAAGAGAGGCAAAGGTGTGTCATATTTCATTGAGTGTAGCCTCTTCTTACTAATTTTTTATCAGAGTAGTATTTTTACCATCATGGTAGAGGAAGGAGGTGGCGTATAAAATGGCCTCATTCCACCACTCATTTTAGCTAGCAGCATAAGCGGGCCACAGTTCAAGGTTTGAGATCTACATGATGAATTGGATCATACCATCATGAATTAGTATAAAATAATTAAAAATGAATTGATTATATGTTACATTGTACTATCTAGAAGTCCATTCCACTTTGCAGTAAATAGGGGAATTGTCTGACAAAACAATACCATAGTGGATCTTGATAGGGTGGCCATCAATGTTGGAAAAGCAGAAATGGGGTTAAACTAAGATGTGGGGTTAAATGTCCATGACCAAAGGAGAGGTTAACTAGGTTCCATTTATTTTTTAAATAATACCATGCCTCATGATAATTAATACACCATCACATGGGGAGGGTCCCAACCTTATCATCGGTGTGTTTAATCATGTTGAAATCTCTACATACCAGCCACCTAGTACTAGGTAGCCCATCATATAAGGATATCCAAAGAAAGAAACAATTGAGACCATCATTAGGTGCATAGATATTGCAAATGCCAAAATGATGACCATTAATTTCAAGAATTATCCCAACCACCTAGTGTGATGGGTCCTCCCCTGTGGAAATAAAGTTGGGATAATACTTAGGGGAAACTCAAATATAAGCACCACCATCTTCCTCTTCATGTAAGGTGGTGATCTAGGTAGCGTCATGATAAATAATTTGTATGGATACCTGAAGAAGAAAAACATAAACATTAACATCCTACAGATAGATAAAATATGGAAAACCAATATGATAATTGCAACATGTAAAAAGAATTTATTTGTAGACTCTTTAAGACACCTAACATTCCATCATAAAACATTCATGAGGAAATGTCATCCATTTGATGTCTTCCCTTCCATCCTCAAAATATGTCATCACCACAAGTTTGTTTCGTTGGTGAGGACATCAATTCCTACCTACCATAATGAAGCAATGTTTGGATTCATGCTCCTATCAAAAAGAGACTGCACCCTTGCAATGTGGGTTGTGAGACCACTCAGAGAAGGCATTGTTGGATGAGAGAACCTTAGCCATGGGCATCATAATATTATGGGAAACTACAGAAACACTATAGAGGTTGAAGGAAACTAGGATAGAAAGCGAGGGTAGAGGAGTCCCATAAGATGAACATAAGTTAAAGTATAGAATATGAAACCTTAATGTCTTGTATCCATGTCATTAACATTAAATCAATGATTTGATTTGATTATAAGATTTTTATATCTTAAATTTTAGTTATTATATGCATACTATAAAATATACATTATAATATTTCCATATAGTAAACATTAATTATATAATATATATGAATAATATATACATTATATAATATAACTAATATTCTAATATAGTTTCAAATTTGAAAAGATCAAAATTGTGAATAAAAATCTAATTTGCAAAGATAATTAATTAGGAAAAAGGAATATGAACTATACATAATTGTCAAAAACATTAATATAACTTTGGTCTATAGGAACTGCTATTTAAAACACATCAATGGTGTTTAAAAGCCTCTATTTTAATGTTAATATTGAGACTATGTAATCTTATTTAAAACTTGAAGAATCTTGGGCCAAGTATGGGCATGCGAGATTTTTGCCCTCAAACTTTTGTATTCCTCCTTTTCTATTATTATAGGTAACCCACCATGAAGCTGTGACTTCAATTATTTTTGTGTTTTGGTTTCATTTATTGTTGAATAGTTGGAATACAATAAAATAATTGATGTGTTTGTAATTATGAAAATAATAAAAAATGATTGGAACATTTACAACTTAAATCTTGATGTTGATTGTATATACCCATGTCCACTTAATTTTTTTATGCAAATCCAAAAGTTAAAATTCAAAATTTCTCTTATTTGCCTCTAATTTTTATATGGCCATGATAATAAAAGCAATTTCTCCATTGTAATCACCAAAACAAAACTCGATCACCCATAGTTGGCCTGACCCTAGTGAATAAAAATGTCACCCAATTGAAACCAAGGAAGTTGGAGTTTTGACATGGAGATTAGGTAAAGACACACTCTCTTTCCATGAAGAATGAAAGACATCATAGACTAAAGCATTATATAACGATTTATGTCCCAATCATTCTCCCCACACAATTAGTTTATACAAAATTATTTTCACATATGCATTTATATAGAGGATGAAAGTGGTGAAATATTTAATCGTGGGATAGGCAATGGTTGTGAAAAGAAATGGAAAGTTAGTAGTCATGGGTTTTGAGTGAGGTTTTACTATCAATTTAGATTCTTTCTCTTTACAAAACCCCTCTTACACACATATCTTATAGTATATTATTTTTATATATTAAATTTTAGTTATTATATAAAATATATTATAATGTTTTTAGATGTTAGATATTAATTATATAATATATATGAATATTGTATATTTATATGTATTAATATGTGATTTTCATGATTTCCTTTGGTAATTATTTTCTATTCATTCATGGAGTAGATTTACCTTTTAAGTGTATGATGTGGGCATGTCTTATTATATGCTAATTAAACCTACCAGCTATCATTGTTGCCTAGGAATGATCACCAACTGACCATATTCTATCAGCTGATGACTCCTCTACCATGACATTCACATTTTTTCAAGAATGATGCACTCTTATGCATCTATGTGGCATTACCTTTACAAAATCATTAATACTCACTTCAAATATAATGAAAGCAAAAAGATAAAATACCTAAACTCAATTTATTTACTCCACATAAACATTATTGGTTTATTGATTCGATCCAGTAATTAGACATCGATTATTTATTGAAATAAACACCCAAAAAAAATTTAGAATTGTATTATCAGAGTAAATTTTGAACACATGTTAGGCCCACTTAAAATTATTTATAACACCATAAAAACATTCAACGCAATTTATACATATGTAACTGAAACTGAATGAGGGAAACTGAGACAATTAGCTAGAGGTAAACACATATAAAAGGTTTTATGGGGAAGCTTGTTTGTTTTATTAGAAATATTATGGAATTTGGGGCATATCATCATATGCATACACTGACAGGTCTTCAGAGCCATAAGTCACACTTGTACTATCACATAAGATTGTTTCTAAGTCCTAAACCTTAGGTAAATACCTCACTCTCCTCAGTGGGTTTCAGTCTTGCTTGAAGATGGTTAAGTTAAAGTATTGGTTTAATTGGGAAGGATAAATTTATTTTTCCAACTTATTGTTTAGGTTAATCATATCCTCGTATCAAAATACATGTTATATAAAATAAACAAACAATAAAATAAGCAACAAAATAATTCAATAAATATAGATTTTGATTCATTCATATAACAAATTATATTAAAGAATAAGAGAAAATAGATTAATTACAATATTATTTAGTGCTATTAGTTGGGTTATAACACCTTACTACCTCTAAGATTATTGCACTATCCATACACCATTTATACCAAACATGGATGTTCATAACAACTTATGATGTAGTTAAAAATCAAGATTGCCAATTTGTAGTCTATATAGCTATTTATATTGGCATACCCAATGCGATAATAAAAGAGTTTAAGCCATTTATGTAATTAAAACTAAATTATCTATTAAAAAAATTAACCTTTGTAACCATTGCTAGTGAAGTTCAATCATGTAAGCACTTAATAAATAATTTTATCCATTCCATTCTCCATAAATGAATTCTTAAAGATATCATTGGGTTATCAATTAATTTATAATTTAACTAGAATACAAGAAAACATCAAGCATTTAGCATTAGTATTCAAGCATTGAATCTAACCTCACACGCAACAAAATTTATCCAAGTTTCAAGATGAGTGACACCTAAATAAAAGGTTACTTTCAAGGAACTCTTATTAATTTCATTGTTGGCAGTCAAAACAATGAAGCAATCAAGTTCATCTATCAAGAAGGAATCTAAATAAGACAACATTCATATGACTTAAATATCATTGAATGGATTAAGGTGATATGGAAACTTATTTATCATCTTTGATTTAATTATGGTTTCCTTTAAATTTATTTATTTAACCAAATAAATAATCCAAGTAAAACATTGTACATGTTCATTATTAAATCATAGGAATTAATTAACTATTAATTCCTTTATTAAACAATACAAACATTTACTTATTAATCTCAGCTTTCATAATTCAACATACATAACACAAGAAGCAATATTTTTTAATTGTAAATGAAATACATACCTTGCATGCAACCATATATGTTTGAAGTGCATTTTTTAAAAGAGTATTTGGTTTATTTTTCTCATGGTCTAGCTATCAAATTTTATACATTATTGAATGGATTAAGAGGCACATATGAATCCATGTACTTATGTCCAAAAAGTAATAACCTAAACTCCAGTACCACATTAGTTAATGCAAGTTAGCTGTATAACTTCTATATAATCTATCCATTTAGATTTAAACAATTATAGATTAAGGAACTAAAGTAAATCAAGATAAACATGTTTTATTAAAGCTAAATTAACTACAAACTTCTTCTACAACATAGATTATATTTGATGTATTTATTCTAAATAGAAAAGATTTCCATAATTCAAATTTAATGTAAAAATATCTATCTAAATCCAAATTAGCATTCCTATATTTATTAGTTCTACTAGCATAAAAAATTAATAAGACTTTGAATATTTTAGATCAATGAAAGCTCCTATTATATATATATATATATATTTATATATATATATATATATATATATATATACAAGATTCCTATGATCATAAAGAATATTAAATATATTTGGGATCAACTCAAAATAATATAATGTATCTGCAATATAATATCTTCAACCAATAATTAATTAATCTCATTTGATATTCAATTTCTATTCCAATTCATTCATAATAGTCATTAGCAACTATCGAGATCAATATATTAATTAAAGTCAAAGATAACAACTATAGTCAATGTTAATTAATCAAATCAACAATTATATTCTATTAATGTCTTCCATAAACGTGTATGAAGTCATCAAATTATGGAGTTGATCAAGAACAAATTGATTAGGATAACCCTGTCCAACTAGCTTTATGAGCCTAACCATTAGTGGCCTCATCAAGCCAACCATCAGTAAGATGGTGATTGTGGTAACTGAGAACATGAAATGAATTTTAAACACATCAATTTTAAAAAAAAGATATATCAAATTAAAAAAATACATTCATATCATTCAAATTTGAGATAGGAATAGTTAATCAATCTAAGTATAGATCAAAAGTGAGGATGATTATCCTATAATACCTAATGATATAGAATGGATTACTCTAATCCATTATATATCCTTTGAAATTATCTTACTTGGAACCTTGTCCAATATCATGACTAGCCATAACCATCCAGACTCATAATCTATACTTTTAATTATTTAGTTATAGTCTAGGAATGACATCCACAAATTCGATAAGAACCCAAACAGAATAAAACCAAATCAAGTAATAAAGTAAACATCATATAGTTCGGTCATAATTATTAATCAGACACAATGGAAAATAAGTAGTTGGATCTTCACAAGCAACTGGTTCGAAACCCATTATATTCACACAACATTAGCAAAGAAGTTCAGCACATACTGCGAATCTATTAAGCTCACAAAACCCTAGGTCGTTCCTTTCACAGATAAGCATAATTTCTCACAAATATATTCCGGGCCATGATTGCAACAAATAAAAACCCATTATATTCACACAACATTAGCTTAAAACGTTGACGAAATGCATGAAACAAAATTTCATGTAATATATTCTAAGAAAATGCAACATGTTTTGAACTTAAATCCATGTGATGGAGCCTTAGTCATGGTTACTGAATGGGCACATGGTCTCGCATGGGTATGCTAGGCATACCCATATGGGTCCATGCCCAGGTTTGGCCTCGAGCCAAAAGCTTAAAATAGAAAAATGAGATTTAAAAACCAGAATATTACGAAGGAAAGGAAATAACATGCCTGTATGAGTGGGTTTTCTTTGCCTTAAATTCCTCTTTTGAGAGAGTCGATCTGCCGAAACAAATCATCAGCTCATAAACCTTCTTGACTTTCATGGCAGCCGCCCACCTCCCTTTCCATTGCCTTTCTCTGTCTCTTTTCCCCCTGGCGGACTTCACATCTCGACCCCATCGACTCCATGGCTCTGAAAACGATCTGCAGTCCATCAAATCCCTCGAGCGTGGTCAGAGCATAATACTCCGTCCTTGTCACAAAATAAAAAATTAGTTTTGTTCTACCTCAATGCCTAACAACTTTATTACGCAGTGGAGGCAGTGCATAGAACAAGATGACGAAGAACAAAACCCCTAAACAAACCATGAGTGCCCAAAGATGCAAACTGCAAACTGTCATTCATCCGCCCCCTGTGCTTCTTCTCAAGGTCTCCGGACAGGGAATGCTTCCCGCCATGTGTGTGCATATGATAGAAGCAAAAACATCAAGTCTATAGAGTGTATGTGAGATAAATCTTTTTATTCTGTCATATAAAATGCCTCCGGTGTAACTATCCTAACATTTTAAACGTGGTCAGTGCTAGAAAAGATTTACCATTGGTGATTCGTCAGGATTAGCAAAGGAAATAAAAAACACACATGGTTTCAGAAACATGGATTAAAATTCTAAATTGTAACAATAATCAATGGAGTATAGAATTAAAAGTAGTTATATAATAAATATAAATTATTAATAAAATAATACTAGTCTATGGCAGGTTTTTATCTTTGATATCGTTGACATCAATAGAGATGCCGTAATTGTAACTTCCTTTGATTGGGAAGTTGTATTCTTAAAACAAGTACAAGATGATAATATATACATAATATTAGATGCAATGTTGAATGATGAAAACAAACAATGCAATCAGTCACAGAATCCATAGGAAATAATCGTTCACAAGACATCCACTATCAAACATTTCATACATTTCGTCTAGGAAGGTCATACTATTCTGTTATAGCAATTCCATAATTGCTAACTCTATGATAGAAGTTATTTTAATTGTTATATTTTTTTTACTGTTGTATCCACTTTCAGCAAACTAGATTGAACATGCAACATGATAATAATGATAATATTATAAGACAACTCCCTATACAACACAAAAGAATGCCTTCGGAAAACCCTTTGTGATAAATATGGAACATTTTTGTCAATTTTATTAATGTACAATACCGCATTGATACAATTTTTTACAATTGGGAAAGGAAAAAAATATTTCTTATAATAAAAGAATTATAAGAATTAGCTAAAAGCAAAAAAAAAACTTATCAATAGAAATATAGTAAAAAAAACAACACAACAGAATTTGGTATATTATATATTGCTACATTTCCAATCTCATTATTTAATAAAAATATTATATATATATATATATATATATATATATATATATATATATAATATATATATATATAAATATAATATATCCAAAGTTTATGCATTTCTTTGAAAAATGAAGTTTAATTACAGTTCATATAATAGACATAAACATTAACATGACATTTTTTTAAAGTTACTTTACATCCATCATCATCATCATCATCATCATCATCATCATCATCATCATCATCATCATCATGATCATGATCATGTGCTGAATTAATAAACCCTAAAATTTAACTCGATATATATTTATTTTCATGTTCTATAGTCTAATTAGCATGGTATAATGACATGATTTATAATGGTTTGAAGATGTGTCTACTATAGTAGTGGGAATCATATTAGATGATCTAGAATTTATATTATTTATTTGAAGAGGTATGTGATATTTTAAAGAGTAAAATATTTTAAAAGTGCCAATTTACATTTAAAATAAAATTGGAATTATAAAATGATAACGAACAATTTTATTGTACCATATTAAACACATATAAAGATGAAACCACACCATAAATACAATTTTATTTGATGCACCTAATAAATTTTTTAAAATATATTTATTTATAAATAATCATAACTATTATTAAAAAAATATTGTATATGTTACACACCCAATATATTGTATATATAAAACATATTTAACTATTATAAAAAATATATTAAAAAAATTAAAATTGACACCAACATTTCCACATAATTGTTACCATAAATTTATCATTTTTATATTTGTAAATGAACCTTGATTCTTATGTATACATCAAAAATCGCAATAGTTTTATTTGTAGACTTGAAATTCACATAATCTCTTTATGGTGTCAAAAACATGTATTTATGATTCCACTTCTATTTTAATATCCACATGAAGGCTACTCGAAATTCAGTGTGCACACACACATTATTCTTTTGATTTTTCACCCTAGTGTTTTCCTTATATTTCAAGTGGTTTTATCTTTACCCTAAATATTAAGCTCATATAAAAAATCTAATACCCTACATACTACTTTATAAAGTCTCACATTTTATTTTTCTTCCATTATCATTGTAGAGAACTATGAGAAAAAAAAAAGGGATAAACAGTAAAAGGGATAAATAAATTACTAATATAAAAAATGACTAGATTATTAAATGTCTTTGACTTCATTACCATGAACATAAAACTAGTACCAAACACCCATTTTGTGCTTCTGTTATTTGAAAACTACATATGAATATTTAAGAAATAAAATATTGCATTACCTCCACACAAGTACTTTATTTGTGAGTAATTCAATGTGGGTATTCAAACAAATATTTCATGTGATGAACATACTTTTTTAAAGGTGAATTTCATAGGGAGATTGTCATCGTTTCTTTTATTTAAGTAACATGGACACATGCATACATTCTAATGAATTATCTTTCCTAGATCAATTTTAATATATTCTCATAGTAGGGGAAGATTAACAATTGCCACTAACACATGCACATGGAGGATAGTACAAATACATGGCTTATACTTTAAACTTTACCAAAGATATATACTCTATTATGAAACATCTACCATGTTGTGCCAAGATCCTGACATTTTAGTGTTGATAATAATTGGGTTAAAAAACAAAGCATATTAATTATTTATATTTATATCTATATTTTGTGTTATATTGGTTGATATGTATGAGTGTAGCTTCTCATGAACACATTGGACTTGGAAAACATTGTTTAAGTAAATTATGCCCAGGCATTATTCGATTAGTATGTATCAGCATGGAACCCATGTGGAACTTAGAAAGGAAATGATAGGATCCACCATTCCGATCTTAACGATCCGTATTTTGTCAAAATAAAATAAAATATAAAAATAAAAGTTTAGTGATGAATAATATAAACCAAGTATATTATCACACCAAATGCACGGTATTTAGATGTTTTAAAAAAAGGTAACTGCTCTACAATGTATATATCAATATCCATTCCTATTATAAGGGACATCAAGTGTGTTCATAAGTGATCAAGCCCAAAAATCTTACATTCCATCTAATAATGATGAAATAGTTAACATACACAATGTAAACGTACTCTCAATATGGTGTACAAGTATTGATCTCAAATTGTTATATATATATATATATATATATATATATATATATATATATATATATATATATATATATATATATAAAGATAAAGTTACAACTGTATGGTGATTAAAGATAAAGTTACAACTGTATGGTGATTATAATATAAATTTAAATCTTTTCTATGGATTTGTAGAAAAAAGATATATTTTTATATTGTTTTAGTTTTTTTATTATTGAAATAAAAAGAAGAGATGAATATGTAAGTTTGGTATCAGGCACAAAGTCAATAAATATAACTATATATGACTATAGTAATAAAACAATAAAATAAACCAACATTTTTTATTGATAGTGCAAGAATGTAATTGACTATAACAGAAAACAAAGAAAATAATATAAAGAAAGTGGGAAATTATAAATGACATCTCATGGGAAGAAGTAAATGATGAATTTAGACAACATGTAGGAAGATGGTATAAGGGTGTTCCATAGTCAATTTATGGGTTGGTTATATGTTGCACTAATTATTAAACCTATTGTGCTTATGGATTGGATAAATATGAGATATCAAAGTTAATATTTTTATACGTATAAATAATTATTTTTAACTTTTTTTAATGAGATCATATGACCCAAATCACTCTTTGATGATTGCTAACATTTGACATATCTAATACACAAATTAAAGAAATCAAACCTCTGTAGTTATCCCACCTCAAGTGAATGTGCAATTTTACTCCTTTGATTACGGGTATACAACTAGAAAGTGGATTTGATACTTGACATTATTATTTATTGACTTGATTTATATTTCTTTTAACTTGTATTATGATTGATCGTAAAGAATAGTGCATAATTTGGGCAAATTTACTAAATGTGCAAAATTGTATATGATTGTGCCATGAGAATATCAAGTGATCTTATTGAATGACCCTTTATTTGTATTTATAGGTGTTTATTTATTTTTTGATTTATTATACCTTAGGAAACATATGGGATGACCCAAAATATTTATTTAAGTTTCATCAAATAACCATTATTTGGTGCAATATGTGGCTAACTTAGGCAGATAGCATGGTATTGAACCCATATTTATAGATATAAATGACCTAAGTTAAAATTTAGAGATAGTTTGATTATGATTTTTAAAGGAATGAAAAACAAATCATTCCAAGCCATGGATAAGTTAGGTGTTAACAACAAGAAGGTGTCACAAGGATAATCTAAAAACATAGACTTGTAAATTGATATATATATATATATATATATATATATATATATATATATATATATATATATATATATATATATATATATAACTTCGTGTCTTAACTTTGCATATGAATGACTAGGTGAATAGGTACATATATAGGTGGAAGATAGGTGAAACCCAACCATACCATGCATGTGGAAATAACTTCTCCAAAGTAGGTGGAATAAAGGCATCAATTTAACGTCCTCATACATATGGGATATACTTCCAAAATATAAATTAAAAACAACTAAGTAATCTAACAAAAAATGCGTAGGAAAAAGCTTACACTAACACCACCCTTAAGCATTTCTTAGGTGAGTAGAGGAAATGGCTCTAAAAAATAAGTACTAATGAGGTCATGCATAAAAACTGGATGCACTATGAAGCCATGTGTACCTATCGATGCCAATCCATCATATTAGAGTACATAGATGTTGATTCGTTGTAACCACCAAGTCAAAGTAATAATAGTGATGAATACAATGTTCACTAAACATGAACACTAAACTCCATAATACTAGGTAGAGTGATGAATCTAAGGAAACAATACTTAAACACCCTCTCAACACTGAACTAGGTGAATATGGAAATGAAATCTCTAAATAAGTTGTATAAAAATGGTGAGAAATGAGCACAAAGACTTGTGAGGATGCCAAACTAGTGTCAGTACACAAAAAGTCAACAAGAATATCATTGAGACATAGAAATTATCATATGGGTTCAATAAAACAAAGTTACTAAACAAGATATACATGTTAATATGAGGAGTCTAGAAAATAATAAAACAATACAAAATGTATAGGTTTATAAAAAGACACTACTGCTAGAAAGGAACTCAAACACTAAGGAGTAAAACTGTAGGATCTGAACCACATCCCCCCCATACTCCTGACTATGTGGAGTAATAGATTTATAATTGTATGATTGAGTTGAATCCATTACTCAAACCTTGACACATTGACACTATATGCACTATAATATCTCCATATCATGTTGAAAGAGATTATCAAACTAATGAAGAAGACAAGATGACACTAGAATTCACCAGAGTAACTACATTTTAAGTTGCAAGAGATTATTAATTTTTGAAAAAGGGGTGTCAAAGATACATAGAAAATATCTTAAGAAGATGTACCTAGTGGTAATAGGAGAGATTGACAACTAAACTAGTAAAGGGTTCACAAACTAAAATACACATGCATGAAGGTAAACTAGACTATAAAATCAAACCTACCATCACACTTTAAAATTTAGTTCGAGTAGAATATCTTCCAAAAAATACTAAATGAAAATGAGGATGAAATTATATATATCAAAATATCTCCAAACAAGGAAATTATCAACCTATAAAAGAATATATCATAAATCATGAGAGTTTCTCAAAAAATAAAGGATCAATATGGGCCAAGAGTGTACAAATACATAAAAAACACATGAAAAATGGGATATCGATGACAACCTAAAATATGTCTAGAATAATGTAAAGTATAATAGTGGATGGAGAAGCAAATCCCCACATAAAAATTAATCTAGACAATGCACAAATAACACATCCCCCATGGTTTTTATATTAGCATCTCCCTCAAATTTGGCACTTTATATTTTAGTGTGTTTTAACAAAATAAATGACCCCAATAGACCAGCCTTAAAAAATAGGCACTTTTGAAAAACTAGTACTCAATCTAGTTACCCATCAAAATATATAGTGTTTACATTTTTTATCATCACAAATAGATAAAAAAAATAAAAAAAAGCACCGAAAAATATTAAATACTTGGAAAAAATTAAGCTCTTGGAGAGTGTTTTGTCATATAGATATATCTTCCATGTTGAAATTATTTACTTTGAATACAAGATCTAATTTTTAATGATCTTTCATAAATTCTCATAAAAAATAGATTCATATGGTCAAATTCAAAGACTCATATCTTGTTGACTACAATTTAGAATCCTTATTATGACTGTTTTTTGTAAACCTCTGAAAGTCTTCTTTTTAGAAGTGAAAGAATTTTCTGAATCAAACACCTATATGAGAAAAAAAGTGATTTGTAATATAGTCACATTTTTTTTGAAAAAAACACTTTGAAATATCTCCAAAAAAGAAAAAAACTCATTTTAAAAAATTGCATCAACCTCAATTAACTTTAAAATAAATCGCTGAAACATCTACTGCTCTGATCCCATAAAAAGAATTAAAAAACAAAGCATTTCAAGAAACAAAGATCTCATGTTTTAAACACAAAAAATATCACAAGGAGAATCTTACAACATATAATTTCCAATTGATATGCCAAAATTATAATAAATATCATATAATATCTCAAAAACATTGTGTCTTAACCTTGCATATAAATAACTAGGTGAATGGGTACATATATAGGTGGAAGATAGGTGAATCCCAACCATACCATACATGTGGGACTAAATTCTCCAAAATAGGTGGAATAAATGCATCAAGCCAAGATATTCATGCATGTGGGATAAAAATTTTCCAATGTACATAAAACACAACTAAGCAAGATAACAACAAATGTGTAGGAAAAACCATGAAAGGAAAAAGTCTACACTAACAAATTTTAAATATCTTGATAATTTCAAATTAATAATTATGTATAATAATAATGAAAAATAAAGGGTCAAACCCACATATAAAATAATAACTTAGATTAATTTGGATTAAGATTTGTATATTTGACAATAATTCATGTAGTTTAGAATGTGTAGAGAATTAACATTATCAAGTATTTGTGCCCAGATTTATGTCTCTACATCCCTTCTTCCCCACCTTTAATAAATAAAATTTAAATAGTAAGGGATAAATAATTGAACCCAAGTGTTTCACACCACACTTTGTGTTTTACACTATATATTAATTTTTCTTGCCACTAAAATTTATAAAAACCCTGCAAAAACTCATGAAGTAGTCATTTTTTCATTTGAATTTTGAAAAATATTATATCTAATTTTTTTTAATTTAAAAAGTGAGAAAAGGAGGAATACACTTGTATATCTAGGTGAAACTAAATTTCCATGTAATATGTAATTGATAATGGAGAACAATGCCCCATTACTAAAACATTTAAAACATGTGAACAAATGGACAATTTGAGAGTCATCAAGTCATGATTTTGAATAATCAATTAGTACCTTCATTTGGAAATATACATTATCCAAATTACCATAAATATTATTAGTATAAATGTACCAATCCAATAAGGTGGAAATAAGACTAGTTTGCTATAAATGATGAAAAAGGTGTTGAGAGTTACTAGACTCAAACGTATATCACCTATACAAAATATGGAACCACATAATGGGTTCTCTACAAGTAATACCAATTTTTTTGAATGTTACTACACTTGAACGTACATTACCTACACAAATAATTACTAAAAAACATCATCAATGTAATAAAATAACAAAAATGGAGTCCCCATGCTTATAAAAGAACAAAAATATTTTAAAGCCCAAGAACATTTGTATGGAAAAAAAAACCTTGGATACATTGAAAATGTTAAAATTGGTAAACATTGTAATTGCAAAAAGCCAAGAGGAAAAAATAAAACAATAGGTGACATCTAACCTCAATGAAACTTAACTAGAGCCAACAATTTTTATGGGTAAATTAAAAGATATTGTGTAGAAATATAATAGATAGGTTAAATAATGGTGTGTTAATTGAGTTTTTGGGAAAATTTTACCATTGTCTAAAATACAAATTCAAAACCACTACATTAACAATGTATATGGTTCTTTCCTTCAATAAATAAATTGGTTACCCATATATGTTAATTCCTCTTTTTATATGGGGAAGTATTCTATAAATTTAACTTAAAATTGAGTAGAATCTTATCATGCATAAAACCCAAGGAATGATTCTCAATAAAAATAATAATTAATATAATAAAAAAATGAATGTAAATAAATATTAAGGTTTGACCTTCACTACAATATCAAGAGTGTGTTAATTGTACAACATGCATATATCCCCTACATTTACCTTCAACCAATACATCATGATGATGATGATGATGATGATGATGATGATGATGATGATGATGATGATGATGATGATGATAATAATAATAATAATAATAATAATAATAATAATAATAATAATAATAATAATAATAATAATAATAATAATAATAATAATAATAATAATAATGGTGAATGACCTCTTCCACTACATTTATGACCAATTCAAAATTTTATCAGAACCCAATTAAGAATATTGCTCATTAAAATTTATAATCATGAAATGGAATATTTAGTTGAATAACATCATATAGCCTAAAACCATTCAAGGGACAAGGATCATATATACTTCACTTCACAAGGTTATATAATGATAATTAACTAGGTAAAAAAGGATTTTCACAATGATGCTCTTTGACAATAACATAATTGGATTGTTGGTGTAAATTTATAATCACACATAAAGATTTCTTAGTAATTATATATAAAAGGATTTATTGTTTTATAAAACTATCATATTTGGAGATGAAACTTACATTGTATGGCAACTTGTACTAAAGTCTATATTGCACACCAACATGGGATTTATGCAACCACATGATATTATGCACCATTTGCATTTATGAGGACCTTCAGGGTATATAAATGAAAGGATCTCCCTTACTCTTAAAAATGGAATGGAGGAGATAAAACGAAAGGTTTGTGTATTGTTATGTTTTTCCCTTAATGTATCAAAGTGCATGTTATACAATAAAGAAATATTTTTGTACCCTAATCTATGTGTTATCTCTATCTTATCTATTTAATTTGAGTTATGCTTAGGATAAATATTTTTGATCATAGTTTATCTAGAATTATAATATGGTAATAAAGTGGAAGTCATAGTTTAGCTTTATCATTTTATGCATAGTTTTTTATTTGAAATGTACTATATGGTATTTTTTTTGGTAATTATACCTCTACCATTACACCTAGAAAGGTATAAAACCCACATGACTAATATCAACTTATTTGGGGGTGGGGGCAGAGGGGAGGTTGAAATTTAATCTCTTCATTTCAATAATTGTTCCTATAAGGGGTGTTTGCAATTTTTTGAAGTTGTGACCATTGATTCAAAAATTGTGTTTTTTTATATTTTATATTTTTAATCGATGATCACTTTTACCTAAAGCAAAAACTAATTTTTAGGCACACCATGGGGCTCACTACCTGAGAACAAAGGTATGTAAGAAGAAGAAGCACCATCAAACAAGCAACCAAATGCAAAATTCAATAAAAAATTAGGAGTCTTCAATAAAACACTCAAGACAACCCCAAAGGAAAGAAGGACTTAGCAATAGTAAATAAAAAAGTCTCAAAAGAGATGTATGAACTGAAAAAGAAATGGAAAACATACTAATCAAATTCCTCAACCAAAATCCAAAAGTGTTCTTCTACCCCTACTGAAAAGAAAGGCTTCCATAGACCAATTGGGTACTTCCTTCGATTGAACTCAAAGCATCCAAATGCAGTTGTTCGCTAGAGTCTTTATACCCCTTTTTCCTTTCTTACAAAAATTAGTATAGAAAGCAGACAATCACGATGAGGGAGAGACCAAATTTTTATAGAACCAAATTGCTCTTCATCATCAATGAAAATCTCCACATTCACCAAAGTAAGTTCATGCTCCTAAAAAGAGCCCACTTCTTCAAAAGGAGAAGCATATTGAAGATGAAACTTTACTAGTACTTTATCACACTCCTACACCACATCACTCAATGGAGTTGTGCATCCCAGAAAAGGATAATCCATAATAGCTTTCAGCTTGGAATGCTACACCTTGTCTAAACCAAGACTATCTTGTTGAGTTTCATTGACCCGGACCACTTGAGCAAAGTCTTGACATTACATAGTGTTATGTAGGGCTACATCTAAATTGTAGCCTAAAAGGACCCCTCCAAGTGCACCTTGAGGCAAAAAAGAGGACTCCTTCCCTACCACTGAATAAGGACCAAGTTTGTAGTGGCCATGGTCTATAGAGAGGTTGCATAAAGAAGCTAAATTATAAAAGCTAGTTGAAATATCAGTGTTAGGACATCTGATACTTTTTATCCATTTCATCAATGATGAGGGGAAACAACCCCTATACTTCCTTGGACAATCTGCCATTTTGTGTCTGACCTGGTTACATTTAATGCATCTGAAATGAAGCCCTTCATAGATGATGAACTGAGTCTAGGAGCAATAAGAAGAGCAAATAAAGACATCATGATGGAAAGGTTCTGAGAAGTCAGCTTGAATACAAACCCTAATAAACCAGTGTTGATTCACCATTTCCAAATCAATGCTTACAAAATCCCTAATCTTCTAAACCAAATGTTGAAGCATCATTGGGTTTCTCATAACCAGAGGAAGATTGTATAAGTGGACCTAAAGTGGGGCCTTCATGAAGACAATGTTTGAGGGGTTCAAAAAAGGAACCAAATGGCACATAAACACCCCAAGATTACCAAAAAATGACGGACCTTTGTGCCAAACAAAATTCCTCTCTTCCAAAGTTTGGAAAAGGATAGAGAACAAATCATTCTGTAAAAGAGAGAGACAAACATTAGAAAGACTAGGCCAGAGAGATTTAGTCCAACAAAGGAGATTCTTCCAGGGTGGTTGTTTACGCAAATACTTGGAAATGAGGGTTTTGTCCCCATACTTCTTGCTGATATCCAAAATAATATCATCCTCAATCTCCAAAACAGGAGGTCCATTAGAAAATATTATAGGAAAATCAGACAAATTTATCTATTCATCATTCCTTTGATTCAAACCTTCACATCCACAATGTCGTCCAAGCTCGCATCTGACCCCTGCTCAGGTGCAAGGAAAGGACTTCTAGGAATCAACTTCAGAGAGAGATTAGGATTCAAATGGATAATATTGTCCTTATAGAAACCTCGACAAGAATGAAATTGATTGTCAGTATTCTGGCATTCAGAAAAAACTAAATCCTTGTATAGTTTGTTCCTTTCAAGGATTTCCGCGCCCTCCTCCAACCCTGTTCCACTAGCAGATCTTGAATCTCAACGAGAAGAAACAACCGAAGTCTCATCTTCCTTACCAACACCAAGACAGCATTTCCTTAAATACTTAGATTTCTCGCCATTTTCAGCGATTAGTCGTCGCCTCAGCTCCCTGAGGCCACAATCCCTGTCACTACCTCCTCATGTAGCCACAACACATCCTTTCAGATCACTCAATTGAATAAGAATGGAGGGAAGAGAGTTTTGGGAAGTGGGTCCATCTTCGATTGTTGGCGCTGTTAGAAAAAAATGGTGTTTACCTGAACCTTGAACAGAGGAGGAGCCTTAGATACTGCCACCATCATTGCAGGTTCTTCCAATGAGTTTGATGTTGTGATCGCCGCCAGGGTCAGGTCATTGTGGCTCCAATGCATTGCTCAAATCTCCATATTAATCTTTTTATCATATTATTATTATAATTAATAAGAGCTTTACATTATTTTGAAGGCATTTTACGCATACAAACCCCTGCCCGCCCCCGCGCTCTTCACCCCAGAAAAAAAAATTGTGGTAGGAATACATATAATTTTTGGAAATATATTGAAAATTTGGTGGCTTGTTTAACATTTTTTTAATGCTTATTTATTATTTAAAAATTATATTATTTTATAATTAAATAAAATTATAAAACATTAATTATAATATATATATATATATATATATAATTTAATTATAAAACATTATATATATATATATAATAATTATAAAACAATAAAAAAATCTTGGAAGGATTTAGCAGCCTCGTGAACACGCTGTCCTCTGCCATTTCATGTATCCTACCACCAAATTTGTCATCCATGTTCCATCAACTTCATTGCCCCACCTTTTAGTGTCCTACTCATGGTGCAAAAACCACATTCACATTAGGTTTAGAATTGGCTTTATCATCGGTATTGGCGTGCCCGTCCGTGTTGGGAGTCTGTGCATTGTTTTCAACAAGTACTATCGTGACTTTCGGGCACGCATTGACTTCTACACCACGCATGGCTACACCAATAAGCTACCTTTTTTTGACTTCGTAGGGCGAGATTAATGATGAGAATCAAACGTTTCCATTTTTGTGTTTCAATGGGCTTTTTTTTTTTCCGGATGGTGCCTATTAAAATATCGCTAAAGCCATTCTTAAGACTCTTAAGAGATCTCCATGGTTCGATTCATTAAAATTTCTTTCTTATATATGCCTATCAACACTAGGCACAAATAAAGAAATATTTGCTTCTTTTTTTTTATTGTTTTTGTTCACAACATTTTGGCCAAGAATATTTTATAAGGCTTTGGATGTGGGGAGAAGTAGAGAGATTGAAACCCTTGATAGCATTTCTTTAATGGAGTGAATTTTATTATTTTAAATGTAATGTAATTTTATTAATAAAGGAAAATTTTATTATAGGCTTTTTTTTTAATTAAATTAATTTATTCTATTGTTAGTTTGTTTGTTTTGTTCAATATCTTTTAAATATCATTATCAAAGATCAGATGGCAGGTCTGGCATATAAGGAATCTATGCTAAAAAAAAAAATCATCTTATTGACTTACTGAAACTTATTTAACTTAAAAATATTTGGAGACCCATTCATTTATAGATATCCCATTTGACAGACAATTTGTTTAAAACTTCTTATTTTTCTATAAACTTTCCAAATTTAGAATCTATTTATCCTCAGTTTAAACAAATTGCTAATGATTGAGTAATTCTTTTACATGAGAGTTTCAAAACACTTTTGTCATCAAAATTTCATTTTGTAGTCTTGATTCTTTGAAGATTTTATGGTGATCCATAGATAATTTTTACAAGCAGTGTTTTCTACAAGCATAATATTTTCATGATCTGTAGATAAATTTTATAAGTCAGCGTTCCTCTAATTCATTGTAGAGTTTGCTATTTTTCCACATAAGTAGCATAATTGATGATATTCGTTGGAGGATTTTTTTCTTCATTGTGCAAGTCGTTTGCAAATTTTCTATTCATTTGGGGGACGTGTGATAATTTTTTTGAATAAAACATGAGGATAATAGCACAAAGGTTTCCATTGAAATTTTTTGTTACAAAGTATTATGACTTCCTTGTATGCATATCTTTATGATGTGTTATGAAAGTATTTATTGTTAATTGTTGGGTATTTAAGTCTGTAATTCATTATAAACTGATAAGAATATATTTTTTATTGACCACGGTTTAGTATGATGTGATGTGTTATGTTGTAACATGTTCGTGCCTTGGAATTTTGAACTTTTAAACATATAATATTTGTGAAACACTTGGGTGCGGTAAATGTTAAGAGTAGGTTCAAATCACATAACATAAGTAGGTGGGTATTTCAACTTTTTGAGGATACCCATACACTTGTTAAATGATATGGGAATAAGATAAAAATGTTATTGTGGTTGAGGTTCAATAGAATAGTAGAATTTTTTAGTCATTATAAGGAATTAGATAAAGATTTAGGATACATAAATATAAAAGTTGTGATTTATCGGTAAAATGTCTACAAGCCTAATGATGTAATGCATCTCATTGTGATATTTTCATATTATTATTATTATTATCATTATATTTTGTATACTTCCTTTCTATTCAAATCTAATAAATATTTGCATGTGTTAATTACATTTTAATCCATATTCTATTGTGTATTCTCAAAGAACCATAGTCTAAGGTTATCTAAATTTATAACCTTGACAATAACTCTATCTAAATTTATTAACATCAACCCAATAAACCCTCCCTATCAAACCCTCCCACACTCCCTCCCCTAATGTACATCATTTTCAAAGATAAAATCAAAGTAAAAATAGAGTTCACTTACAATTTTAAAAATATCCCTTCACTCAAATTTAAATATTAATTTAATAATATTTTCTTTTATATTTTCTTAAGAAAATTTAAACCTGAAAATTACTACACTTATTCAAAATAATAGACACTATATTACTATACATCCACATTAAATTTTATGAAATGTTTTGTATTCATTATGATTTTTGAAAATTTAATTAATTGTCATTTTTTATTTAATTTTGTCTACAAAAACTATATTATCTCATAATATATTTATTACCTTTAAATTTTAAAAATGATTATTAGTGGGAAATATATTAGCATTGATGATCATCGAGAATGGGATAGAAAATACAACACACATGATTAAAAAAACCTGAATTAATAAAAATAAATTATTACAAAATTATTTAAATTATAAAAATAAAAGTGATTAACACTATAATATACATAATTAACAAATAAAATAATACAAGTGTAAGTTAAGTTTTTATGTTTGATGTCATCGACATCAAAGAAAAGATTATGTAATTGTAACTTTCTTTATTTGGGTAGATTTATTCTTAAAACAGATACAACATGACAAAATATACATAATATTAAATGGAATGTTTGAAAGATTAAAAAAATTATACAATCACTCATAATATTAAATGGAATGTTGAAAGATTAAAAAAAAAATATAATCACTCTTAATCCATTGGAAATAATCCTTCATATGAAATTCACTATCCAACATTTCCTTGAGGGAGATCATGTTATATTTCTATGCCAATTCCGTTTCAAAATAGTTGAAAAGATAAGAACTCGATCCCAACTCTATGATAGAAGTTACTTGAATCGTTATACACTTACTGTTGCATCCACTTTCAGCAAAGTAGATCAAACATGCAACACGATAACAATAGTAATACTACTAGACAACTGTCTATACAACATCAAAATGTGCCTTTGGGGCACCTTTTCTGATAAATATGGAACACTTTTGTCTATTTTTTTAATGATCAACACATCACTGATAGAAAATTTTACAGTGGGGAAAGGAAAACTTATTTCATAAAGTGAAATAATTATACGGATCAATTAAAATATAAATTTTTTATTAATTGAAATATAGTCAAGATATATTTAAAAAAATTGATATAAATTATATGACACTATATTTCTAATATCACTATCGATTACACACACACACACACACAATTAATCTAGATGTATACTAGATAATGATATTGCAAATGCAATGTCGTGTGTGTGTGTAATAGATAATGTATAATGATATTGATATAAATTATATGACACTACATATATATATATATATATATATATATATATATATATATATATATATATATATATATATATGACCAGCTAAAATACACCACTCTTATAAATTAAAATATAGTTGAGGCACACCAAAAGAGTTTTTGGTATGAATTATATGGTGTCACATTTCCAATCTCATTATCTTGTACAAATATTACCATCCATATAAATATGAAAGATATCTAAATTTTATGTATTTTTTGAAAATGAAGTTTAGTTATAGTTTATGTAATAGACAAACATTAATGTGACTTATTTTGTTACTCTATAAACATTTCTTTATTTCATAATAAAATAAATTAAAATAATAAATTAAAATAATGTAACTTTTTAGAATTTTGAGAATTATAAAATAGATGTAGAAGACAATGAAAATAAATATATATTGAATTTAATAATAAGGAATTCTATAGGAAAAATATATAACACAACATTTGAAGATGTTTCTTCTATAATAATAGAGATTATATAAGATGATTTGTACTTTATATCCTCATTATTTGAATAGGTATGGGATATTTATAGCAAAAATATTTTTAAATGTACCAATTTTTATTAAAAATAAATTTGAATTTATACAATGAGAAGAACATATATAATATACCACAATTAACATACATAAACATAAAATCCCATCATAATATACAACTTTACTTGATATATATATATATATATATATATATATATATATATATATATATATATATATACACTCACAACTATTATATTCTTCATTGCATGTATTTTTAAATGTTACAATCACATGATATTTAAAAAAATATTTTAACTATTATACTTTAAAAGTTAATAAAATTTTAAGATTGACATCATCATTACTACACTATCATTATCATAAATTTATTATTTTTATATCTATAAATAAAACCTCATTATGTACATATCAAAAATTGCATTAAATTTATATAAATTTGTATATAGACTTGTCATTTTTATTTTTATATGTATAAATAAAACCTCATTCCATGTACACATCAAAAATCACAATAAATTTATATGTACACTTTGAAATTTACATTTTCTCTTTATGATGGGAAAAAGCATGTATTTGTGATTCCACATCTATTCTACTATTCACGTGAATGTTATTCCCTGCAATTCAGTGTGCACACAATTTATCATTTTGATCTTTCACCCTAGAGTTTCCCGTATATTTCAAGTAGTTTTAACTTTAACTTGAATATTAATCTCGTATAAAACAATCTAATACTCTACATAGCACTTTATAAATTCTAAGATTTTATTTTTATTCCATCATGATTGTAGACAACTATCGAAAAAAGGAATAAATACTAAAAGGAATAAATAAAATACTAATATAAAAAGTGACTAGATTAATAAATGTCATTGACTTCATTACCATGCACATAAAACTAGTACCATCCACCCAATGCGCGTTATTGCTATTTGAAAACCACACGTGAATATGTAAGAGGGAATATATCATATTACCTCCACAAACACGTACTTTACTTGTGAGTAATTACCTCCACAAACACGTGCTTTACTTGGGAGTAATTAAATGTGGGAATTTAGACAAATATATATTGTGATGAACATAGTTGTTTTACAATAATTTTGTAGAGAGATTGTCATCGCTTCTCTTCTTTAAATAGCATGGACATGGACATGGACATAGGTATAGAGTTTAATGAATTATCTATCTTGACTCAACAATTTCAATATATTCTTATAAGGGAATGTAGCTAATAGTCATGTTCCTTTATTTTGTATAAGTATGGATTTTAAACTGTATCATGTTAATAGTTAAAATTGATGTCAATGGATAGTTTAACAAATTTATTTTTTAATTTTAGATTTTTTAGTTATTACATGTTTATACAGATTTAGTATTTCGATTTTTATATAAGATATCTTTATGGGGTCAATTTAGAAGTCCAATCGACTTATAGATATACCATGGCTAAAAAAATCATTTTGAGGCTAATAGTGGGGCATACACTCCCTAAAAAATCGAACGGACATAACAACTATAGGAATTTTACTATTCAATTGATAGTACAAAGCTGGTGGAATATGGATATCAAGCTTGAGATGGCAGAGCATTTATGTCTCATCACCCTGCATTTATGACCCACTGCCTCCCATTCATTTCACAATGATTGGGTACTTCACCTCAACCTTCTAGCATGTTAGTCACCATTCTCAGACATTGCATTAGTAGGGAAAAGGAGATGGAATGTATTGGATATAACATGCTGGTAAGAGCAACAACAATAGCATGAGTGATTACACTCACTTACCATCATCACTTAGAGGTGAGATTTTCTAAACCTCACTAAGGATATGATCCATTTGGTTTTGAAAATGTTAATATGCCTTCGAATGCTTGTAAAAGAGATAGTAATTTCATTTGGTCATTTTATCAATTAAGACATATTAAATTTGGTGTAGTCATTCTATGAATCATTTAGAATGGATAGCTTTTGCTTGTTAAATTCAATGGTAGTCTGAACACACTTTTCTATAGTGATTCATCACTAAACATCTATCCAACCTGCATTTATGACCCACCACCTCGCAGTCATTTCTCTGATGCATGGGTATTTTAATATGACCTCTAGTATTTGATATATGTAGAAATGGAAAATTAGTTGTAGGTAATGGCCTTCACAAAGGCACATTTCAATGGAGCCATCTCTGTTTCCAATATTATTTTTTAATGTGACTAATAATTGGAATTTATTTATCTGTCCCTTCTTAGAGGTGAGGTATTCTATACCTCACTAAGGCTAAGAGCCAAAATGCTATAAAAATACTCAAGATAAATTCCATTATTTGTTAAAAAAAATAATCTATCATTCTCTCAACTTTTATCATTATAGAAAAAGTCTCATTGTCTCAAGATATTTTTTCATTTTGTATTATTTTTTTTTCTATTTACATTTTTATAAATGGTGAAATATGGATAGTTTTAGCAATACATATTATTCTTTGAAAACCTTTAACTCTTGGATTTTGTTTGGCCATCGTTGCTTACAAGTGAAATGTTTTTGGAAGGAAATGTTTCTTTAGTATTCTAGGTTACTTTATTTTGACTTTTGCATAAATGATGAATTGGATGAAAGTCTAGGGATTTGAGTGTTTTTTATAAAAAAAAATATCTCGATATGTGAATCATTATATGTATTCTTAAACTTTGGTGACTATAGCTTAATTCAGTGTTGTCAATGTGTGAATATTTCAATACAAGCAAGGTTATACCAATGCCAATCATACAAACATGTTTATTTCAATTGTATAAGAATACTCAATAATTTAAATGAGAAGGACATATGATAATGTTATCTATATAAAATACAATTTGCAGAGCATAATGTTGTGTGATAGTAGATAAACTGAGGTGGAAAACAAGGTTACTATTTCATACTTGATATTTACATAATTAGCCTTTCTCAAATATTCAAAACCAAGAAAAAAATTACAAACTTATATTTTTCCAAAAAATTATTTCTTGACATAAAAAAGTTGCATATATGTGGTTTTTCAATAAATTAATTCCTTAAACACATAATGATGCATACTCAATGTTTTTTGTGACCTTGCTCCAACTCTTAGGTAGGTGTGTTTTTCACTACCATTGATCCTATTGGAATTCATATCATACCAATTGTCATTGCTTAGAAATTTATTGATTCCCCATTTGGATAAGAATTTATCTTTTTAAATTGATTGGGTTCCAGACTAAGTGGACTACCTAGGTGATAATTTCCTGAGCTTGCATAGGAAGGAGCATAGATATTCTCCATTTCCATCATTATTGAATGTTGATCTGGAAAAGCATTTATCATGTTTTTTAACATTCTCTGTCTCCCCATATATTTCATAAATTTCTTTTATTCACTCATACTTTTATGATGCACCCACTTGTGCCTATTCTCACACTTGTACCTTTACTTTTGTTCTTCCCTTTTCTTTCCTCTTTATCTTGTTTTCAATTTTTTCTTCTCCTTTAGATCCATGTTAATCTCTCTCAATGATTTCTTCTCCTCTAGTTCTTATTTCCTCTTAGCCTTAATTTCATCTATCTCTTAATTTCATGTTTTTTGGTCATGAATCATTCATAAACGTCCATATACAATTAAGATTTGAGATTGCCTCATCAATCTCACTACATCATTTTGTAATTGATACACACTATGAATAATCATTTATACATGTAGTTTATGGAAACTACATAAGCTTGATCTTGTCAAAATTTCTCTATGTTGACTAAATACACATTCAATGTTGTTTATTCTAATATCATATCTTTCTATAAAATTCATTGCATTGTCATAGTCATTGAATTCTTTAGTCATAGCATAGTAGCATACCAATGCTTCATTAGGTACATTTGTATGAGGGTATGGCATTGAAAGGCCCACATCTACATATGAAAAATCCAAGTTAACACCTAGTTTAATTATGGCATACTTGATTCAAATTGGTTGTCTTATTTCTGAATGAAGGTTCAACTCTTATCCAAGAACATGTTCTTTAACATGAAATACGTGGTTGACATGGCCTATTTGTACACCTTATCCTATCATGTCTTGTGCTTGGCTTACATGGGTTTATTAAATGAGAGTAGGTAAAATGGGATCCATATTTACTTTTTAATCTATTCCATTTCCTTTTTGAATGTAAACGTATGCATCTATTTTATCCTCTTCAACTATCCATTTAACTTTTTAAAGATGAACAAATGCATGGATCTCATCGTCTTTGTATCTAGCCAACCACATCATGTTCTGCATTATAGTCTCATCATCTTCATCTATAACTTCATAAGATTCACTTGGTGTCATGAATTTTGAAAGTGCATTTCTATTCAGTCTCCATATATACATCCTCCTAAGAATTGACATTACATTTTATATAGACAATACATTTTTAAAGTTATACTACCTAGCTCAGCCAATTAAAACATGTTTATTTCAACCTTTTGATTTCTATCCATCCACTTCAAGATTTTAATTTTGAAATATTTTTTTAATGGAGATGACACAAATACATCCAATTTTTACAATTTTTGGGAAGTGTGGGATGGCAATGTTACAAGGTCAATTCCAAAACTCCTGGTCTCCATTATGATCCTCATTGCTATGTGACTGCCATAGTCATTAAAAATCAATTGGTGCCTATTGTAAAGGAAAATCCACATAATATTGATCCATTTAAATGATGTATCCAATTGAGAAAAAATATTTTCTCATGCAAACATTTTGTTGGGTTGCCATGCATACTCCTGGTTCACAACATGCCATGTAGTTTTCAACCTATCATTTTCCCTTGAAAAGATAGAATCCAAGAATATTTTGGCCTACTAAATTAAAAAAATAATGGTGATTAATTCCCCACTCTTTAGAATTATGTGATGAAAATTTTGACAAACACTTTT